>CAFUXE010001612.1:92534-118624 GCA_903364295.1 Serranus cabrilla | reverse complement strand
CACACACACACACACACACACGCACACACATAGATGTACATAGAAACGCACACACATTAATTTCTTGGGTTTAAACTGTTGGCGATGCTAATAGCTGTGGCTGCCAAAAGACATATCTATACACGTGTGTATGTGTTTGTTTAACAAGAATTCTGAGAGGCTTTCTATTTCTTACTGCAGTCTACAGCAGTAAAAAAATCTGTAGAATTAATCTTTTTTAGATATGAAATAGGTGTTGGGGCAGGTGTACGTTTTTTAATATAATGGCGCTGTACACTGACACTGAAATAGATGTTGAACCCTTTAATTTAAGATGAGTCAACCGTTAAATCTCCAATCCAACAAATATTACACAATGCAGGAGCATGTTTATTGAATTTATAGTTTGCATTTGTGTATTTCTCAAGCTGTATATTGGCCTGCAGGCTTCATACAGTAAATGTATCTAAATAAACGGGACCAGCAAAGCGCCATCGAGCTGTCCCATGTGTGCAGCTTGATGGCATGATACACCAGTGACCGAGGGAGCAGAAGGAGAACACCATGCCGTTTTCTCATATGCTGTGGATAATGTTTCAGTCAGGCTGCTATGTGCTCAACTGCCCCCCTTTCACTGAATGGATTGATGGAACTTTCAATACTGAAAAAATAAAAAAATACTTCTAAGAGACGAAGAGATTTACAAGCGAGTACGAGTATTTGATTTGAATCAGTTGGCCAAATGCTTTCTAAAAGACAAACTATGACTGTGAAGCTTTTTGATGTTGTAGAAAATGTCAATTAACCTTTGGAGAGTCAGAACTGTTCTTTGGCAGTTTTTCCCTTTGCCAACATTTTGCCTGCCTTTTGAGTGGTATTTAGCCACTTCCTGTCCAGGTTTGACATGACATGGTTGTTGCCTCTCTCCTGGTGCAGGCTCTTTCTGCATCTCCCTGCTGGCAGGTCTCCCTGCATTCTTTCCAGCCTCTTCAGATGATCGAGAACACAGCCCAAACTAACACATATCACCCTGTTGTTCATATCTGGCTCCCAGTTGCTGCCTGCATCAAATTTAAAAGCCTGACTCTTGCTTACAAAACAGTGACTAGAACAGCTCTTGCTTTATTCAGGACCACTTACCCTCCCGCTCACTATGCTTTTCCAATGAAAGGGGTCTGGCTCCTCCATCCCTGCAGGGCCCTATGTCATAAGCTAGACTCCTGTTTTTTTTAGGTGTTCTAAAAAATTACCAAACTCCATCCAATCTGCTAAGTCCCTCTCAATCTTTAACTAAACTAAACTAGACACACAGCTCTTTCACGAACACCTAATTCTAAGGTTTTCAAGTTTTGTATAATACCAGTATCGTTACTATAGCTTTTAAAGCCTGCTACAGCATCTGAAAGATGAAATAATACAGCAATGTATTGCAAATGTATTCATAGTACCTTCTTTCAATATAACCCTTCAAGTGTGCAATTTTCTTGGAGAAAAAACATGTGATTACGACACTTTAAGAGAATGCTATTATTTACAGGAATTTACTGTAAATTTACACCAGAAAGTTTTACAGTGTACTCTAAATATTCAGTAATTTATTGACATAACTGTGGACAGCATTGTGTTCTATATTTAAAAGAATACAGTAATATATTGCAAATGTATTTCTAGTAATACACTATTTCTAAAATATGGTAAAAAGTAGTAATTTGCAGGCCAGTAAATTACTGTTAATTTACAGTGGAAAGTTTTACAGTGCACACACTACCCATCTCTCTACCCAGCTGCTCACCCTGTGTGCGGTTGTGGTTATCTAATTGTCACTAAGTTGACAGTCTGTCAAGTGCATGGTGCTACTGAGATTGTTTCATGCATTTATACTGCAGCTCAGCAATGCATGTTGTGATGAAAAGACGTTCACAGAGAAAAGAACAGATCCAGCGTGCAGCACGACTGTGTGTATGCATTCAATGAAACGTGATCCCGCTTGTGATGTTTTTGTAGATGACTGTGTGTGGAGTGGCTGACAACATGTAGAATGATTAACAGCTGCTGGAACATTAGTGTCTTTATGAAATCTATTCTTCACTCTTCTGCTTCAGCTCTAGGGCTCAATTTTCCAGCAGTGGGAGGAGTGTGGGCTGTGTGTGATGGTAGTCTATTGACTATCTGCATAATGCACAATGGGCATGGACACATACACAAACATTGGTGGTGGGTGAGGATGTGAGAAGCAGATATGACCAAAGATAAATGTGCTTATTTAATCCCCAAACATGTGGCATTTTCAGTTTCAAACCCTCAGTAGAAAAACAAAATTACCGGGGAAACCTAAAAATGGCTTCAATGGTCCCTGGTTTGAAGGGCCACTCATGCGTTTGAGTGAGAGCATTACGTGTACTCCCACAGGACTTTGTCAGGATGATCTGTGAGTGCTGGGTTAGAGAGGCAGAAAGTGAAACCAAAGAGCTTTAAAAATATTCCTCTTTTTAAGTTAGGACTCATACAAACAGATATACAGCCTGTCAGCACTGTAGTGTACTTAAAGTACTTGTATTTGAGTATTTTCTGCTAATTATACTTTTTCTACTTTTGTACATTTTACTCTACTGCATTTTTTATTTATTTAATTTAGTTACTGTGCCAGCTCAGATTGATATATAATATAATCAACTATGATCTATTTATATGGGTTAAGATAATATGACACTTTCCGATACCTGGAGTCTATTCACAAGCTATCCAGCAGTATGTAAAGTAATTAAATACAATTTTGATGAACACATTAATATATTAATACCGGGCCGCTCTGCATATTGACAGATCTGCTCATCCATCTGTCTGTTAGTCTGACTGTCAGCAGCAAATCTTTCAAGCTATTTGACCAGCACATTTCTAACTGTATCTCAAGGACTGCTCATAGTTGTGGTGATTATAAGTTTTTAATTGCCTGTTTTATTTATTACCCCCAAGGAGATTATGTTTTCGCTGGCGTTTGCCCGTCTGTCTGTGTGTCTGTTTGTCTCTCTACAAAATAACTAAAAAAGTACTGCACGGATTTTGGATGAAATTTTAGGGCAACATGTGTATTGGGACAAGGGACAGGTGATTATATTTTGGTGGTGATCGGTGACCCGGAACACCATCTTGAATTTATTTGTGAATTTATATTATTGCATCAGTGACCATATTGCCTTCACTAACTTCCGCCATCTAGTGGATGACATTTTTCAATGCCAGTGTACTCCAAAAATACATGCTTTCAGTGTAATCCTTCAAGTGTGCAATTTGGTGTGCCTGTTTGGTATCTCACTGTCTCGCTGTGACGCAGTAAAGGGTGTGGCCATACCAATCCAATACTTAACTGCAATGTTGGGGCCAAGAATGAGTGTAATGCCTTACTTTGTCTTTAATGCTAATGTCTAATCAGATATTGGATGGATTTTGGCAAACACATTGATGTTCTCTCTCAAGATGAATTGTAATTACTTTGGTGATCTTTTTCTATGGCGCCATCATTCAGATTGAAATAAACATTTGGCCAATACTTTGGTTTATGACATTCCCATCAGCCTGAACTGTCTGAGAGAGAGAAAAAAGAGGCATAAAGTGAGAAAACCACAATGATTTCGAGATTAAAAATCTCCATCACAAAAAAGCAAGTTGTCTATGAACCATAGAGAAATCTGACAACTTAACTGGTCAGTATATCAGCCCATTTGTCAGGGCTTTAGAGAAAAGGTCAGGGGTCACCAGAAGACCGAAGATATCTTTCTCTTGATTACAGTGCTGAGCAGATTGACAACCTAAGTCACCAACACCATCCTGTACCCATAGAGAACCACTATTCCAACCACAGAACACTCATGGCTTCCTATTGGGGAGTTTAGGATGTTTTCAGTGCAGTGGGTTCCTCTGCTGCTCAGTCACATGCCTTCACTCCAATAAAGACATAGCTTACGTAACAGCTGGCTGCACCTCCATGCTTTAACCCCTCCACATCTGAATGTGCGCCAGTTTATCTGTGTCTCTTATTTATTTCTGCCAGCATCACTCTTTCTCCCAATATCAATCCTTCTTCTAGTCCGGCTTAGTGTCAGGCAGGCAGCGCTGCTCTGTTGTAATTACAGAGACATTTGGGATTATGCCAGGAATGTCAGTGGCCAGTCCTGTGTTTGTGTATGTGTGTGTGCTTGATGTATCATTGCTTTCAGAGAAATGTTGGCACCAGTTGCATGGTTAAAGTCAAAATCCTACAAATCCTGCTGGCAGTTGTGACTTAGCTTGGTCATTTGGGGCCAGCGAGGTGGGATTGTGTCAGAACACGGAGAAGAGTGTTGATTCAGTAGGAAATCAAAGGAGTGGGACTTGAATTTTAATTAAGCTTTCGTCTTTAATGAGAAAACGACAACAAACCCCCCCCAGGGCTGAGCGATATGGTTCAAACCTACAGTACAGGACAGGCACTGAAGTGCATTCAACTCGCTTAAATTCAATTAAGCTTTATCAATCTAATAGTTCAGAAACTCATATTACCACAGCAGTATAGAAACGTTTTAACACTCACAGATAAAAAGCAATAAATATGTGATTACAGCCAAATATGATCAGTTTCATAAAGGCATAAAATAATAATATGGGCAGCTGAAATAGGCTTTGTTTATAGATGTAATCACTAATTTCCTACAGAGCTTGTTTCTTACTCTGGAAGGTTCTGATTAGGACTTAAAAAAAATAAAAAGAATAAAAGTCGCTACATCTTGTGGCAACACCACAAACTTGAATCAGCACCTGAAACAGCACAGAGAAAAATACGATAAGTGCATGAAGGTAAAAGCCTGAAAACCTGCTTGGACTAGCTTCTCCTGTTTTGGGCACAGCCTTAGTCTTGCCATTGGTAAGTTAAATTGATTTTATGTATTTTATAGCAGTGCTATCTTTCTGTCTACACAAAAAAACTGCTATGTTATAAAACAATGGTGGAAGTCACTCAAAATAAACTTTCTTAGGCTGTATAAGCTGGCACAGAAATATAGAAGTTCAACTTTATAACGAAGAAAATATTGTTAAGAGAGAGTTTGCCAGTTTAAATGGGTTGGGTTTGATGGTAATGAGTGAACAACCAAAAGTTTATATCTCAGCATTAATATGTTACTAAAATGTTGTTTGTTTGGGCATTTAAAATGCCTTGGTGTAAAAAAGCAGCATTTTCTTTTGTTTTATTTGGTTTATTCATTGGAACCTTTGATAAGCCCAACATGTTTGCAAAATGGCTTTAAAAGTATTTAAAAGTTGAAAAGTATATTTTTTGTTTTTTAATTTAGAAAATATTTACAAAAATGCCTTTTGTTTTGAAAAATATATTATTTCTCTTTTGAAAGTAGTACTGTAAAGTTTTTTGTGTTTTGTATTTTTATGGCAATTACATTTTGAATTGTTTGAGCTGAAAAAAAATACACATTTCAGAGTTATCAGTAACCTGGGCGTTTTTCTTAATAACCAAGAAATTATACCATTAGTTTTTAAAATCGCAGATCACAATATTGTCTGCAATAATTTCAAATCGTGGAGCCCTAGTTCTGAAAGTGAGAGAGATTTCTCCATATTACCTGGTTAGGTAGGATCCTCGAGGTGTTAGGAAATAGTTTTTCGGTTAGCTGCGCTTATTCAAATGTTGACAGTTTAGAGTGTAAAGGGTCTTTGACTATTATGATGAGTATAGTAGTATACGATGACCATTCCCATGCTCCAAAATGTTGTTGCAGCAATTTTTGGGACACAGATTTGGTGCAAAATGTAACCATTTTTGATGACTTGAGAATTAGTAAAAATCCTCAAAAATCACTCCAAAGCACTGTGGTGAACACCATAGAAAAATCAGTGAGGTCAAGTTAAACATTATGAATACAATAAAATGTAGGGGACGATTGGCATAACACATGAAAAGAATGCGGTCATACCCAATTTATGCAACTCCAAGACTGTTTACAGAGCCCAATATGCTGAAAGATGCAAACACAGCATTTTAAGAAAAGGCAAAAACAACACATTTACTGTTTACTGCAAGGTTTTTGCCAAAGCCTGCATTGGATTAGCAGGAAGTGGGCATGTAGGAGACTTGTGGTCACCTGTAGAACCCATTTAATTCAGCTATCTTGAGGTCAGGGGTCAGATGACATGAAATAATCTCTGTGCAGAACAGAAGTTTGTTCTGTGACACAAAGTAGGTCAGTCGTTTGTGAGGATTATGCTGCTGAACAAAACCTGTATGTATCATCAACTTTTGTTTGCCACAGAGCTTAGACTCTGTAATAATCCAGTGGGAACCCAATTGTCTTTTGGGTTAGAGTTAAAGAAGCAGGGTGATGTTAACTTCTGGCTTGGCTGACAAAAATGCTTCACAAGCCAGAGAGAGTGAGAGATGGCAGCAGTGGTCAGGCGAGCTAGACAGTGAATGAATAGTGAGAGTGATTAAACAAGAACAAAGCTGTGAATCAGAGCTATAAAATGTTATTTTCAGATTTTTTTTGGCGGTTACATACTATAGCACAATTAAACACACCCACACCACCACACAACTGTGCAGGAAGGTGTCGCATCGTCAGATTTTGTGTGAATGCAGTCTGCAGAGCTTCATACTGTCTCTGTGTGTGACGGACAGAGAGACACACTGACTGACACAGCAGCACAGAGACGAGGTGCAGGGAAACACTGAGGCACTTAAAAACACACAGCAGAGTAGCAGAGTGATACTAAATGGTGCTGTGTGCAGTGTGTCATGTCAGAGGCTGAGGGATGTGACAAAGTAGTAAAGTCTAGTGTGGCAGCTGGATTTTTCTTCAAACCATTGCAATATACATATCAAAATTCAGTGTAAAAAGTCCAAATATAAATTAATGCAATGCAGCATAATACAGCGTAATTGTAAAAATGTACAATTACTTTAAAACTTTTTTGTTTAAATTTTTTTGTTCCCGAATGTCGTCCAGTTATTCCTAAATATAGTTTAGTTTAAGATGAAAATAAAGAGAGAGAAAAAGACGGAGAGAAATTAAATTAAAATTAAACGTACAGTGAGGATATACAGAGGGATGAAAAAATAGTTGTACAGTCATGAAAAACACAAGGTGTGCACAAAACATATTTTATTGATTAAACAAACATCAATAATAAACATATTAATTCTTCAAATGTTCAAACTGTTTGCCCCCGGCAACACACATCCTAGCACCACTATTATAATACTGATGATAACACTTACTTACTTATCCTTTCTGTATACCTACTTCTGCAGCCTCCTGTATATTTCATTATTATTTAAATGCCAATATTATAAAATATCAGTTTAATGCTTTGAAGGCACAACAGTGTCATTACCAGAGAAAATGTGGTTGGAAAATACAACATTTGCCCAATTGAAGGTGACTTCTGGTATAAACCACGTCCATGTCTGGCTCATAAAGGATGAGCACATTATCCCAATCTGTTTCATTTACATTTTAGACAATGTCCCGACTTTTCCCAACTCTCTGTAACCTGAATGGTCCAATTTGCTCGTGGAGTAAAAGCAATCTGGCTTAGATATGCACCGACTCCACTTGGAACTTAAAAAGAGTGATTGACAGGTTTCACACCAGAACCAAACTGAACAGAAAAAAACAGACATATGCACCATAATTAATTTGAACTTAGCCTAATAGAGGAGGTGTGAAAGCACTCTTAACAGTGTTTTTGCCTCAGGCAAAATTTTTTTTTACCATTCTCCTGAGACTGAAGACATTTGTGGATCAGACAAAAACTGAGGGTGCAGAAAATGTCACTATTTTCCCATAAACTTGACTTACAGGTGTGCTACTGTAGCTGTCCAAATCATTGTACTGTATGTGCAGAACAGACACAAAAATGCTTCATTTGAGAGGTTTAATTTATCTTTTTTTCCAACTACATTTACTAATGTATAGATAAGTGAATTGTGTTGTGGACATGTTACTGTTGAAGTTGCTCTGTTTCAGTTAAAAAGCTGAAGTTATTCACATGTGGGTAAATATCACAAAAAGACAAAGAAAATGTGAGCAGAAGGAACCAAAGAATGTTTGATGGTTTTCTTCTCTTGGTCAGTGAATAACTGAGAGTGGATAATCTTATAGACAGGTGTATTAAAAAGATATTGTTACAGGTACACATGACATTTCATAGTGTCATGGATACATCACATATCTACTTAACAGTATTTAAAAAAACTGGTATTTTGTAACTGAATGTAAAATGTGTGATTGTTGGTTTTTATTCGGTATACAGCAGAATCTGATCAGTGAAGTGTCTCCCTCTCTGCTTCTCTGCTTTCCTCTTCCCTCTGCTTTTCTCAGATTACATCATTGACGCTTTCCCCTCCTCCACACTCACTCTCTCTCTGCGCCAAGCTTTTAAACCCTCCTCCGCTGACCTGCCCACTGCCAGTGTGTGTGTATGTGTGTGTGTGTGTCTTTCAAATCCCTGATGCTCTATAACACTGGATACTTGGAATACAACTCACACAAACACTATACACACACAGTACTACAGCACATACTGACACACAGCAGGCTGATCTGGCACATGCAGTACAGCAGCAATGTAGCAGAAGCTGCTGAAATCCTCCTGTTAGATTTTGACTGTTTTAGGACACATTTCTTTGGATGTGACATCAAAAGAATGTTAATGGCAGAGACGTGCAAAAAGACAGGGATGCATATTTCTTCAACACATAAATACATGACTAGATATATGAGCAAGAAGACTTAATATAAATGCTGAAGGGTTTTAGAGTGACTCAGACCATATTTTTTTGTGCATCCATAAAACTGCTGCTGCAGGTCTATAATCAAGATCTTCATAATGTGATGTATCACAAAGAAGGCAAATGCGTTAAAGCTTTGGTCATTCAAATCAGTATTTGAATGCCTGTTAATAAATAACCAATATTCATTTATAAAGAGCAGAAATTGAGCTAGAAGTAGAAGGGACTATTGCAGCTGCAACCCTGTTGTGCTCCATCCTCTGCACATACTAAATGGGAGCTCTTCAGACTTGCAGATTTAGTTGATTTAGTAATTTTTCCTTGAAATTTATTCTTCTATCATGAGTAGGCTTCATGGACTGTGATCTGCTCTGGTGAACGCTGAAATGCGGAGCAGCTGTGCACCCTGTGGGATCCATGTGCAGCTGACAACTGTGGTGAACAGGACTTGAGGCGGTTAACTTGGTTAACCTAGATTAGGCAAATGGTGTCCTGGCTTATTTTTCTTCTTTTCATGTATCCACATCAACAAGTCAATTACAAACATGAATTGTCTGTGTATCAAAGTCTGATATATATTCTACGCCATAGAGCTCCTTTGTTGTCCAAAAACTAATGAAACATCTCAATAAGTTCCTTCATTTTCATTTCAATTTCCCTGCTGCCTGAAATACTTACTAGAACACCGAATGTGGATTAATTCACCTTCTACTATATTTCCTCCCGTTAGAATGACTTTTGTTGAAAATGGCAGTGTTCAGCTGTGATAGGAAATTACTAAGCTTTTAACAATTGTGCTGTTGTAAAAGATGTATGTCTTCAGCAGGAGCCAGTGGGTCGGGAAGCCAGAGATATACAAACATGGTTTTAGCATTTTTATGGGATTTGTTTGAGAATAACGTAGGCTTTGTCAATGTATGAATGCCAGATCTTCTCATCTCTGTCCCTGAAAGAAAGCAACAAGCTTTTTGAACTTTAATATTTTTAGCCTTGTTGTATCAAGTGTCACTTTATCGATTCTCCACAACAGTGAGCCTGATATACAGTAAGGGGATCCTCTGCCTTTGGACTTGTGGAGATGTTTCCTGATATTATTTTGATCTTTCACTACAAATCTCCTTCTCTCACTCTCTCTATATACTATAGGCCGATTAATAATTGTCACGGTGTCTTTCCATGGTCCTGCTTTTCTACCTTTAGACTACAAACTGGCTTCTGTGGCTTTGCTCTGTCTCTCTGTGTCTGTCTCTGTCCCTTGCCTCAGACCCTGCACTGTGTTTCAGGGAGGTCATATTTAATGTTTTCACTAACTGTTACTGTTGAATAAGCTGTTGTGTAAGACTTTGTGTATTCAACTCTGTGCTGCTTTTGAGTGTAGTCCTGATGAGCACTGACCATGCACTTTAATGGGCTTTTTTCTTATCTGTGTGTGTGTGTGTGTGTCCATGTAAGTGTGTGTGTGCGTACATTCAGTTTTTTTTTTTGCCAGGTCGCTTTAATGCTTGTGCACACAATTGTGCATGAGTGTATTTGTGTGTGTTTGTGTGTTTGTGTGTATGTGTGTAATACTGCATGACTATAGAAGACATGCTAATTTATGTCAGTCTATTTCTGTGTGTGTGGGAGGAGGGCAGATGCAGCCCAAGACAGGGAGGAAAGCCACTCTGCTGCTATAGTTAACACACACAGAGACACACTGCAAATGTTCCTACAGGCCCTTATATAGTGTACCACCAGGGTAGTCCATGCTTTGTGTTCTGAAGTTCATACATGAACCCCACATCTGTTCTACATCCCCTTTCCCCCCCAACATCAAATGGATGGGCAGGTCATTCATCCACTTCTTGAATGTCTTTTGCAGAGCACAACTTCCTGTCCTGCTCTCCTTTAATGCATTGCTTTAATGAAGTTAATTCCTCATTTTCAACATGGAAGAAAATAACACTCTTTGTGTGACATTAATGAGGATTTTGGAGACTCTAGCATAGGTAATGGGAAATGACTGTGCTCAGGGTCCTGCAGCGCCCTCTGCTGGCTGAGAGTGGAAAACAGTAGAAATGACTGTATTACCATCACATGCACACTTTGTACGCCTGCTGTTTTGCATGTGTGCACACACATTCAGTAACCAAGCAAAGTTTGCTGACAGGGCAAATTTGACAAAATATTATTTTTTATTGAATTTGTACTGCTTTCATATGTATATGGCCAATAAGGGAGTTTATTTGCAGACATCTCATCATCATCTAAATCAAAACATGGATTTTTCTCTGGTGGTTATGATATTTTTGAGGGATTTCTGCCTGTCTTATGTATCCCCTAGTACCAAAAGATGATTGAAAATTTGCACCACAATTCGTATAACAAATTATTTCACAACAGAAATTGCTAAAACAGCTTGTGAGACATAATTGAGGATGGTAATCACCCTCATATAATCTTACCATCATGTTTTAAACCCTTAGGCAATTTAATAATAATACATAATTGATTTTAATTACATTTTTGCTACAGATTTAAAATTTCAACTTGACACACAGTCCTGAGCTCAGAGCTTCATGGTGGAATGTGCTTGAACAGTTAAGCAGCAAAGTCTGGTGGCTCTGTGATTTTATTGTATTTTTCTGTATTTTTATTATATTTTTGTACTATTTTTGATGGAGACTTGAGAGATTCAAGAGATCCTTCTGCTTCTACAGCTGTCTAATTGTAGAGTCAACAGACAAAATTAATTTCCCCTCAGGGATACATAAAGTCATTTTGATTAGATTTTTTTTTATTACAGATGATGTACACCATTTCTATGTGACCTCTACTGTTGACCTGCTAGCTCCCCCTAAAAATCCCCTATCCAGAAAGCATGGCAGCTAGTTCCCTAATCTTAAAATTATTTATGATTCATACCAAAGATGTATTTTGGTGTTTAATTGGGATATTTTGTTAGTACTTTCCAATGCAGTTAAAGTGCCTGGACTACAAACTTACACACATACATGCACTTACTATATGGCTCAGAACCACTGCCACTTCTATCAGGCCCTCAGATTCTTTTCCATTTTCTCTCTCTCTCCATAAAAGGCTGAACTGCAAACTACTGCTGACAGACACCAGACATCTTCATGCAGGGAACAGCTTCTGTGTGTGAGTGTGCGTGTGTGTGTGTGTGAGAGAGACAGAGCGTGTCACCAAGGCATTATTGAAGTTAATGATAGCCAAAGTCGATTTCTCAGCTACCTCCCTTATTTTGTGTGCATGCATGTGGGCAGGAGAGATTGCATGCGCCAGACATGCTAAGAGTCAGTAAGATATTGCGCCAAACCGTCCATGACTCTGTGTGTGAGCATGTGTGTGCGTCTGTGTGTGTGAAGGTATTCCCTCAGCCCACACATCGAGATAATTAAGCAGAACCACAGTGACAGATGAATTCCAGAGGCAGCTTCTGACAACTACAATGATCCCCAGTGGAACTCTATTACATTTAGTTATTTCCAGCTCTATCTATAAAAATGCATTTTGCTTGTGTGGAATTGAGGCTAGAAGCCTGCCCATCCCACCAACACTATCAAGCTGCAGCCTGCGAGAAGCACTGCAGCAGACAAGTCACTTGAATTATCCCCCTGGGAGAGACTATCACTCTGTGGCAATTTCCTAGAGTCTCTAATGGTAGAGTGCACTAATAAATGATGTAACAACAAAGGATGCCCTCATTCATCATAATGTATGTTGATTTAATAGACTTTGCAACTTCCCATAGGTCACTCTGTGGCAATATGAGGCGTTATGACCGCGCTACTTTATGAATATACCTCTGAATCAGCACCCACATCGCAGTGATTCAATTAGGTCTGGGCATGTGCTAATCCACTGCAGCTTACACGGGCTGGAGAAACCGTTGATAATAAGAGCTTAGTAGGTGTGATGTCATTTTACTACATTGCACTGACCACGCCCATCGGTGATGTTGGCTGGTCAGCGGTGAAACCAAATTAAAGCATTCAACCATAGCAGTGATGAAACGCTGCTGTGTGAAGTACGGCCCTGTCTACACTGGAGGTGTGGCACAAGCAGCATGTTAGCAGAGCAGCAGCTTCGGTCCTCCATCTGTCTCCACACAGGATGCATTCAGGCACAGTATTGCGAGGTAGTTCACCCGCGTTTTAGCAGCACTAAGAGCCCAACACACAATCACTGTAGTTCTGGGCAGAAAATGCAAAAGCTTGGGGTTGTGTTTGCATGCATGTAGCACAAATGTAGCTTGAGCTGTCAGACGGGCTGTGTAGACATCTGGACTGACTGAAACAGAAGCTTAACTGTTCTATTAGTCTTGTGTGACAACTGCAAAACAAGGCTGGAAGACCTCCTGCAAAGACACATTATTGCTCTTTAAAATGGCACTTTTCTTTCATTGCCACGGCTTTTGGCTTATTTTAACATTGTGATCCCGTGAATTAGATATAATTGCAGGTCTGCTGTTAACCTAGCATTAGCCTGATGCTTATTAGTATCCTGCCGATTCACAAAATCTGACAAAATACACACAATTCATTATGAAACATGGTAATGTTATTCTAGATAGCTCTTATGTTAATAGTTACTTTCATACGCTGTAATTAAAAGTTAACTGCATGGTGCCTGGTGTCAGACATGCAGATAAACTAATGGTGGAGACTTAGGGACAGTCAGTAAGGCTACGTTAACACTGCAGGTTTTAATGCTCAGTTCAAGTGTTTTGCTCTTTTTTTTGTTTGGCTGTTCACTTTATTTCTTAAATGTTGTGTCTATCAGACTATATCAGACAGTAACAAAGATGTCACTTGCAGAACGTTGTGTGCAGAAGTAAACAATGTTGTGCAGTGGAAGCCAGCAGAGTTATGAGCAGATGATAACGAGAGGAAGGATGAGGAGAAAGAGAGCAATTTTAACAATGTCTTTTTGTGTAGCAATGGCTGCTACATCAGTATGAAGGACATGTGGATGAGGAACCAGAGGCAGGAGTGGTGGGATTGTAATAATCCATTTTGTAATCACCGTAGAGTTACGCGCAAGCCACATGAATTTCGACATGACTGTTCAGACTGAGGTCACATTGGAAAACATCTGAACTGTGTCAGATTTAGGACCAAATATAAAAGAGACTCAGCTCTGATTTGGAAAAATCCTATTCCCTGTGATTTGTGCTGTTCACAGTGTTATAACAAAATCAGATCTGAGACACATAAAACACACAAAAAAAAGTGTTATTACCAGAAATTTTGTATTAATACAGGCTTGCATAGCCATTATTATTATTATTATTATTATTATTATTATTATTATTATTATTATTAGGCTATTACAATAGCTTTTTTGTAGCTGCAGCCTATTAGATAACATTATATGATCATACCAAAATGAGAAAATCTACATTCTTTGTGCGGATGTGGCGGCGCTTATTTTATTACATTAAATTATAGATTAATGAAGATTATAATTCCCCTCACCTCAATTACAAAAGTATGCATATGAGACGTTATGGTTGTGACACTAATAGAATACTTGCAGGGGACTGAAACGTACGCGTACTGTTATCGACATTACTGTAGAAGATTATTAACTTGAATATTCCTGTGATAAAGACAGACACCTCTACATCTGTTACAACGACCTTGTTTCTTTCAGTACATGATTACGTAACAGTCTTGGCAGCTTCACCTTAGACAGCTGATATTACATTATCTGTCATCAAAGGACAACAACAAATGTACTTGAAGACTGTCTGTATTTTGAAATGTGGGTCCCTTGTTCCAGTTTATCTTGCAGATGTCACTTAATAGTAGGCTGCTGTCAATATAAAAAGCCATCCTTTATACTTTATATATATCATTATATCTTTTGTGACCTGAAGCATTGAGTTCTTATTTATTTCCCTCACATTGTCACAGTCAGAAATGTCAGAAGACTGAAACAAATGATTATGCGTAATCTATCTGTGTGCAGAAGTATTTTTACTTTCTATTCAAAAATAACTTAAGAGCCTTAAAACCAGCAGCAGAGCCTCAGAAGGTGGAGAGCTTCTTTTGTTTACTGCTTCGATAGAAGAATGTGTGCGCATCCAAAACAACATGGTTCAGGTGCTGGATAAACTAATGGAGTATAGCTTTTAAGATTGTGCTTTTACTCTTTTTATAACAAAAATGATTGCGTCAAATTAAAGTCAAATTTGGCATTCATGAAAACATAAATATTTAAGGTTACACATTTACGAGCTGAGTCCTGTTCTGTCTTCTCATATTGAGCATCTAGTGATCCACCTCATATGGATCACCTAAAAGAAACCTTTACACAAACAGACATGTAGAGTAACATATGTATTAGGTCACATCATTTACAGACTTCTTAACATGAAAACAATACAACTTCAACTTCTTTAAATGTTGAAATAATCCGTTAATTTTAGCTTAAAAGGTGCCTATTCTACTTTAACTACACACACATATCTGAATAGCTGAATCAAACATGTCTAAGAGAGGGACAGTAAGTGGAGCAGGATCCTTGAATCCCCTCCAAATGTGTATGTCTGTGTTTGAGAGTCAGTTAAAAGTATATTGAACATGATCCAGTGGTGCCGGGTTAGAAAAAGAATGATTAGTTGGTAGGAAGGACCCCACGTCCGCACTACCCAGAGATCGAAACAAAAACACTAAATGAAACGCATTAAACCAAAGCAATTGTGTACATAAATTTAAGTTCATCAGCGATGTGATGCTAATGTTAATGCTAGGTGCAGCTACATTACCAAAGTCCCTGGGGGAATCCTGTGTAGAGTTAGTAGCTGCCCATCCTCTTCCATTTGCCAATCATTGCCTGACTAAGCTAATAAAAAGCTGAAACATCATCAGAATATAGCTGATGGGTTCTGCAATTGCATTTCAGCCAATACGTTCTGCCTCTTCTGCTCTCAGCAAGGCCTGTTTAGCAGCATTCAAACACAGCTGGCTCAATGGTGATTGGTCAGTACTACTCGGACTACAAACAGACACCAGGATGCTTCCAATAATGGTCCCATTGCTAACAGAGTCTGCATTCATATATGTGTATGTCAAGAATGCTGTCTGACTGTCTGATAGGAAGGTTATCATGGCCACAAGAAACTGCCTCAGTGTGCACTAGACCCTTTATGTGTTTGTGTGAGTAAGTCAGTGACGAAGAATGATTAATTGTCATTTAAATGCCTATAGTTAATTAACTAATTACTTCACCCCACGGAGTTGGAGTGAAGTATTGTTTTGGGTGGCGGTGTCTGTATGTCTGTCTGTCCGTGTTTCCGCTGCATATACATCCTCTGGCCAACAGAGGGTGCTGTGGGGTGAAGTCTGCCATCTCTGATTGCCTTGTTATTTTATGTATTGTCGACCATGTTTGTCCATGAATTCTGAGAAGGGTACGTGTGTGGGGAAACTTGTATTTGTGATTATCATTTCTTTTGGAAGATGAGATTGCTCTGCAGTTTTATCCACAGCATATAATGAGCAAAATGAATAAATGAAGCAATGAATGTCTTGATTTGTACCTTTTGATTTATTTTATTCATTTGTTTGTATGTGTTCAGGATGATGAGGTGGTCCTCCAGTGCTCAGCCACAATCCAAAAGGAACAACAGAAGCTCTGTCTGGCTGCTGAAGGCTTTGGGAACAGACTCTGCTTCCTCGAATCCATCTCCAACTCCAAGGTACCGATACAAGTTCTCCTTTATGCCTGTCAGGTGACACATTTAATAGAAAACCCCAATTAAATGAGTGGATACATAAACAACTGCACTTGCACTAGGCTACAACGTAATTATGTGACAGCAAATGTTATTGATTGGGGTCTGCCAACTACAGACACACTGTCAGTGTCAGGAGCATTTAAAACATAAAACAGGGCTTTTCCCAGGGTTGCAGCTGTCAGTGATAATTTAACGTTATCTGTGGGTGTCAGATGTGAGTGGAGATAAAACTGACAGAGATGTCTGGCAGAGATTTCTGATATAACTGACCCAGCCTCATGGGTATGGTAGGAGCTACCTTTCAGTAGGTTCAGCAGGCTGTTGTCAATACATCAAATAGGCTGCTATGTTATTAAAAGCCAAAGAGGAAGTGATGTCATATCAAGAGCGACAATGTCCATGCAAGGTCGATGGACACGCCACATAATCACAGCCCAATGGATCAGTTTCAGACTCACATTCTGAACAGAATTGAGTCTGACGTCGTCAGGCTAAAGGTGATATGGAAAAGTGATGTTTCTACTTGTGGTGTTTATTTCCACTTCATTGATCTCACACCACTTTTAATGGTCAGCAACCATGCAGTGTTGCTAAAATGAATTGCCTGTCCCGTTTAAAAGTGTAAATGTGATGTCAAAATCAATACATTATCTAAAGTGTGTTCCTGTTGTTTCAGAATGTGCCTCCAGATCTGTCCATCTGCACTTTTGTGTTGGAGCAGTCGCTGTCAGTACGAGCCCTTCAGGAGATGCTGGCCAACACAGAGGAGAATGCTGAGGGGGTGAGTGTGAAGAGACGCACGCATTAACACACACCCACACACACACTTTTTTCAGGTGAGATTGGCAGACACCAGCCTGAAGAAACACACAGAGAAGCTGGTTGATCAAGAAGGAGAGTCTGCTTACTCATGTGTTCATTCTTGGCTAAAGACATCAACACTTTTCCTTATGTCAGGTGGTTGATAGCAATAATGCACAATTCAAAGCAGTGAGAAGGAGCTGATCAACTTTTATCAAGCAAATTATTTCATCACATAGCATGAACATTGTGGTTCTGAATAGTTCCTGAAGTTATGTAAAACATATAACTTAACATAAATTTTTTTTGAATATGACAAAAAATGTCTCCTAATGCTTCTCTAGCTGTCCATTCTGTCTGTCTTTGGATATAAATCTGGTGTCCATACATAGCCTTGGGCCTGTAAATGGAAGGCAATGCAATGGGGAGGATATGGCTGTTAGGGACACACGCCTCAAATGGAATCAGGTGTGCTGGAGATCCTCCCCTGGACAGCCAAGGCAAGCAGGGTGACTTTTGGGTGATTTTTGTTTTTGTGTATTGCTGTTTTAATGATTTGCCAGGAGAGAAAGCCAGCAAACAGCCGGTAGAGAGACAACAGGGGAAAGATTCATTGGGTTAATTAAGATGTTTTTCAGACCAAACCAGAGTTGGTGATTGTTGGAAGAGTGGAAAGACTAACAAATATGTTATGTTTTAGTGGGTAGTGGCTATTATTTTGTGCCCGTCCAGTTTTAGTGAACTGTAGTTTACAGTGAGTTAACGAGGCACATGTGCTTCATTCGTCTTAGTTCACTGAAAGAAAGAAACTTGAATTCAGAAGGTGTACAGTTGTATTGTATAAGAATATTTACTTGACGTTTTGTGAAACAGTTAACTTGGAGCTTACCTATTGGCTGTTGCACTTTCCAAATGAATTGGATTAACCATAGCAATAGAATCGAGGGAATATTTTGGCTATTTTTTAATGCTGGTCCAAAACAACTTTGATATTGTTGTTTGTTGTTATGGGGACAACACATCAGTCAGTAAGGCTGTCAAGTGTGTCAGCGGATTCTATATATGTAGAATTCCAAGGAGACAGCTCTAGTTTTTGTTTTCTATTGTGTATTTATGTTTATTCAGCTATTCTGCCTTGACTTGTGAGTTGTGATGTTTCCTGAACTGCTAACTACAGTGGAGGTCAGTTAGCTCACTGAGCCACGCTACTGCTAAATAAATAGTGCTGCTTTGGGTATTTTTATTTATGTTTAAGGAGCACTGCTATTTTCATCAACATCGGTACCATCTGAGTGGGTATATTTCATTGGGCAATACAGCCAACACACTGACCTGGTGCCAACCTGAAGGCCAGCGTAAGTCTGGGGTTCACACCATATTAATATTTTGTTATTTCTGAATTAAAAACAGTAGACAGTTGTTAACTGTACCAAGGACTGTCCTGTTTATAGTATTTTAGGGCTATTTTACATCTGAAAATCCCTGACCAAATTGCTCCTGATGCTGCTTTCATTGGCTTGTGAATGAATTCCTGATGGTGGCTGGTGGCCACTAGTATAAATGTGAATGAATGTGTGAATGAGCACTGTCTATAGAAAAGGACTATACAAGTGCAGACCGTTTTGTGGTTACTTTACAATTATACAAATCCACGATTTGATTAGACTTTTGATTAAGACAATTTCAGACTATCACATTTTAATTTTTAGAGATCAACAGATCATTGGTTTTATGTCCTGACAACTTTTCATTCAACAACAGCCTTCTTCTTTAAAGGTTAGGCTACATGATAACAAGTTTGAAACTGCAATTTGTTTGGAATGTGCCACACTTAGGTGAAATACTAACCATGACGTCAATTTAACAACTTTTCTGATCCTTAGGTTTTGCCTTAGCCTAAGATAGTTTAGCCTTTCAATAGCTGAAATTGAAAGCCCATTTTGATACATTTTCCTAATTACAATTGTAATTCGACCCATAATTGTTTGCATGTCTACCTAAAATGGGCATTTACTGGACAACAGCCCTCCAACTGGCAAGCATCACCACATAAACCTAAGTGGTACAAACAAAAATTCGTATTAGTTCGTTTTCACTCTATCTGTAGAGAGAGAGCCAAGAGGTTGTTAGCATAGCTATTTAAAAAAATATGGCTAACCATATCTCTAACAAGAAATCACTATCTGACTTGTTAATTTCTGTTTGTTTATAGATGATGGAAACACATTCATTTGTGAGCCTCAGGATCTTTGGCAGGGCTAGGCTAGCTATTCCCCGTTTCAAGTCTTCATATCCATCTAGGCTAGCCATGTTATGACGACAGATGTATTATGTAAAACATAGATGAGATTTATAAAATAATAAAACAATAAAACCAAACTTCCATAGGGAGGGGAAATCAAATGCAAGACTTTATATTCACAAAGTTAACCTCCTCATCCAACAATCTGATCTGTTGGGTAGATGTGTGTTTTTATGTGTCTTCTGTTATTACGACAACTTACTTTTCCCTCCTCTCTCTCATTTCCACACAGCATGTAGTGGTGGAAATATGGGTAGGTGTGCCTCCACTCGATGTCTGTGTTTGTCATGGTTGTCACTGTCCTTATGTTGGTTATTAAAGTCACTTTCATGGGCATCAACAGTATGCGTACTAGCAGAGTTGCCATACATATTGGTGTTTTTGTTATCTATTGAGTGTCAACCTGTTAGAGGTAATGGAGATTTTAACCTTGTTGACCTGTGTATAGAAAAGGCGCTTTACATTGTTTCTCTCTCTCTGTCTGTCTCTCTCGCTCTCTCACTGACTCACCTACACACACACACACACACACACACACACAGGCCAGGCATTGGAGTCGGATGCAGATATTTACTGAATTTCAAAAACGTATAAATGAAATATGCTTGGCTAAGCTAAAACAAACAAATAAACCACAGAAAAAAACTAGTTAAAAGCTAATTTTACACTGCACTGTTGGCTTTGCCACTAAATATGGGCCCAAGGCACT
The DNA here is from genome assembly GCA_903364295.1 of Serranus cabrilla. NCBI lineage: Eukaryota > Metazoa > Chordata > Actinopteri > Perciformes > Serranidae > Serranus > Serranus cabrilla. The sequence continues at coordinate 98,310 of CAFUXE010001612.1, read as the reverse complement.
GTACAGTTATGTGGTTCACCTCAGGAGCTCCAGTTTTCTCCCTTATATCCAGGCTGCTCAAAGGCATCCTGCCCCGGTAGACTACTCCTCTCCATGTGAGAGTGTCAGAGGGGACAATGCGCTGACGTCTCTGAGGCAAAGACTTCCACTTCCGCTCTGCCATATCAGCTCCAAGTAATTGCCACTACCTCTTGGTGGAGTCTCCCTGTTCCACCCCTTGGCAGGACAGCACATCTGCTGCACTGTCCATGGAAGATGTGTGGCCCTGAGGCTGGGGAAGTGGAGAAATGCTTATGTGAGGAGCTGCCTGGATCTGGATCCCCCCCATGATTGATGTGATGTACAGCCAAGGCGCTGTCTGTTGGGATGAGAACATGCTGGCCCCTCAGCACCAACAGAAAATACCAGATATATCTCTCTGTGCTTGAGCACTTTTATGTGCTCTAACCTCTGATGCACACTCCATTTGCCCTTGATAGTCCTGCATTGCCAGACAGGGCTTAGGCCAAATAGGCCTCTGTCTCCACAACCTCTTGGTGGGAAGGGATTACACCCAGAGCAACCCCCCTGGTTAGATACCCTTTTCTCCTCCAGGGCTTCAGCGTCTGGCAGCAGAGGCGGGACACCCTGATATTCCAGCCCCTGTGTCAATTTGGATACAAGTGGAGCTTGTTTACCCCTATTTAAAGTGGACATAAGGAATATGGTTATTCCTCTGGGGCTCAACAATCCAAGCCGCCTGAGAAAGAAGCCGTATTTCAGAACTTTGCCCCTCTGGAAGCAACCTCAAAGCTGAAGAACAGCATCCCTTCACTTCAGGCACAGGAAGGCCTTCATCGACTAAGAGTCAGGTGTTATACCTGCTGTTAGACTGCCTGCTCTGCATCTGGGGAAAAGATCAGCAAATAATCCAGGTATGGTAAGATTGTCAAATCTCTGGAGATCAAATGGCATCACTTTAAATTGGTAGTCCTGTCCTTGGAAGGTGAAACATAGGAACTGCCTGCAGTGTGGTGCAATAGGCATGTGAAAATATGCATCCTTGATGAGACAGACAGACAGACAGACACCGAGGCCCAAAACAATACTTCACTCCCACTCCCTGGGGTGAAGTTATTACCCACAGTCTCATCTTGCTCCGATCAGGCTGAAAACAAAGGCAGGCCCCAATGAGAGGCGGAGGATTTTAGCAACTGATAGATTCCTCTGTAGGAGAGGTTCCAATAGAGGATGGCCAGACTGAGCTGCTCTCCCAGGGAGGTTTGGTTTACGAGTAGCAGACAGAACCATAGCAGCCAGTGGGAATTCTGCCATGAGGCACACAGATCCACCACATCCCTCCCCCAGTTCCCAATGCATGTCCTCGCATTAGAGAACATACAGCACAGGAACATAAAAACAAAAAACACAGACACAAGCAGATATTTGTTGTGTAGGAGTACTTTCTACAAAGAAAACGGTCAGAAAGTAAGACTCCAGTTATAAAGGCACAACCTCCTTGTGGCAAAGACCCTGATTGCAATCAAACACCTAAGTGTCTACTGTGTAGTTGTGCAGCACCAAATAGACCTGAGAAATGCTGGAGAGAGGAAAATAACCAAACAGCAAAATGGTTCCATGAAGATGTGGTCTTATTTTAAAGAACTATTGCACTGGCTTGTCTGGGTAATTTAATCTTTGCATGGTAGTGACAAAAATACAAATTAGCTTGAACTAAACTGCATTGCTGGCTTTAAAAGTTGTTATCAATAATGTATGGAATATGTAGAATATTTCAAGGATGATTTGTGTCTTTATCTTCATTCTGCTCCATTTCAAGTTACATACTTTGAACTAAATAAACCCTTAAAGTATCAAACTGTTTAGCTTTTAGGGGCTTCAAGAACTTGTATGCAGTGATTCTATGTTTTTCTAGCTTTATTAAATATTCATAATTTTCTATAAAAGCAGTAATGATATAGTAATGCATTGTCAGCTTTGACAGTATTACAGTTTAGCCTCCAGCTTTTCTCCAATTGGCTTTCAGCTCTGAGGTTCTTCAGGTAATGCACCAAACAGGTAACAGGAGCAGCATTCATAGTGGTTGTTCTGCTTGTTGGTTGGGTTTTCAAAATGAGAGAGTCCCTGGACAAGGCTTGATTTAATATTTTCCTGTAGTTACTGTGAATCATAAAAATCTTAGCATCTTCAACCTTCACTTTAAAGTTCAACTATGTTTGCATACTTTTATTGAAAGACTTCATTTAAGCTTGAGAGAGATCTGAAAATAATTATACTCCCAACTTAAGGCAAGGCAAGGCAGATTTATTTATATTTCATATTTCAGCAAGAAGACAGTTCAAAGTGCTTTACATAAGACAATAAAGAGCCAAGAGAATCAAGAAGCTAAAATAGATTACAAAAAAAACAGGAACAAGTGCTAAAGTGCAGAGTAAGAAATTAATAATTATTTGATGTATTCATAGACAGGAAAGGTTTTTAACCTTGACGTGGAGAAAAAAACTGAGAGTTGCAGCAGACTTGCAGTTTTCTGGGAGAATGTTCCAGATTGTGCATAAAAACTCAAAGCTGCTTCTCAATGTTTAGTTCTGACTCTGGGGACAGAGCTGTCCAAGACGCCCTTAAAGGTCTGGATGGTTCATAATATAGCAGAAGATCAAAAATAGATTGTGGCTCTCAACCATTTAGTGCTTTATAAACCATCAATATTATTTTGAAATCAATTCTCTGACGGGCAAGAAGCCAGAATTGGAGCGATGTGATGCACTTTCTTTGTGTTAGTGAGGACTTGAGCAGCAGCATTCTGAACCCAGCTGCTGCTGCCTGATATTTTAGGGAGATCTGTAAAGACACTATTAGACACCGTAGTGGAGTCTACTGAAGAGGAGTCTACTGAAGATAAATGTATGGACAAATTTTATATTTTAAACCTGGTAAGACATAAGTCCTTTAACCCATGATATATTCTTGAGGTGATGGTAGGCTGGCTTTGTTATTATCTTTGACCTGTAAAATTCAGGTCTAAGTCCATGACTACACCAAGATTTCTGGCTTGGTCTGTAGTTTTTAACATTACAAATTTAAGCTTAGCACTGACTTTTAATCATTCCTCCCGGGCTCCAAAAACACCTACATCAGTTTGATCTTTGATTAACTAAAGCAAATTAAGGGATTACTCATCAGTGTACCTACACTGTGCTGGACCATAGTTCCTTGATGATATGGTTATGTAAATGTGAGTGTCCTCTGCATAATTATGACTAATTTTGTTGTTTTCTGTAATCTGAGCCATTGGAGGCAGTGTGTTAAACAGAAGAGGCCCCAGAATGGAGCCTTGGGGAACTCTGCATGTTTTTTTGTCCACTCAGTTGTGTAATTTCCTATCGACACAAAATAGTACCTGTTCTTGAAATAGGATTCAAAACAGTTTGGTACTGTGCCAAAAAGTCTCACCCGGTGTTAAAGATGGTCAAGTAATATGAGTGGTTGACCGTAGGATTTAGGGTCGGTTTTTCATGCTGTCATACCCTTCCGAAATTTCATCGGGGTATATGGTATTCGTATTTTCTGTGTAAAAAAAGAAAGAAATACCTCACATTTTTTTGTTCAAAATTATAGTTGCGATGTGTGTATTTATAGATGTCATCACAAACCTGAAGATTTTGTTTTTTCATTACCTATGTCCAGTTTTTCCACTTTTTTAAAGTGTGGCACATTTCCATGACAACTTTTCTTACCAGAGACTTAGTTGGTGCAATGAAAAAACCAGTCTGTGGTCACAGAAAAAGTTGAAATTATCAGTAAAAAGTACTGAATGGTCAGTAAATGCTAAAAGTTGAAAGCCAGTTGTTCAGTGTCAAAAATCTGCAGAATCTTGCATCTCCTTTTTTGACTGGCAGTGGAGGGCCACTGATAAATTCCTCAGAATTCAGGGAGCTGACTGTATTTAATAGATGTCAACAAAGTGATCAACAAAGCCCTGTTTCAGAGCTTTAGAATGTATGTGCAGTATGATATTTTTCACAGTTGGATGTGCAACCATGAATACAGGATTCTTTCTGCTGTATCAGAAAACAAGGTACTTTGGTGTTTTTACTACACATTTCTTTAATTATAGCAAAGCCAATACAATTGGAGTTTGAAGCCCAGTTGTTAACTTTCTTTGTCACCTTTAACTTTCTAAGTTGCCTTCATTAAGTGGGATCAAATCTGTTTTCCAGTTGCATACTCAGTTTTTGAGTAGGTTTGCTGGTATTTCTCCCTTTTGCAGCTTTCCATGGCTGTGTCTGACCAAACACAGGGGAACTGGGCTCTGCTGTTTACTTGTCCTGCCATTTTTCAGGGGAATGATTTACTCTTGGGCTTTGCACCAAAAGAGACCAAGGGAGGACTACCTCTTGTAGATTTATGACCCGGTTCACAGCCTTCCTGTTTCTTGGTGGTCTGGTTGAGGCCTGTTTATTAGCATGCTTTTGTCCAATGTTTTCTATCAGTGGTAAAAATGTGATAGATAGTTCATTCACTTCTAACTGGTGAATTTCAGTTTCCAGTGCTGCAATCCTCTTCAGAAGTTTGTAATGGTCATGTTTCGAGAAAAGAAGCATTCTGTTGCTAATTAGCTTTAGCTAAGTTCCACTTTTCCAGTCATTGCAGCACAGGCTTTTGTTGTTGGTAGGCCACAATCACATAGGACTGAGGAGTTTATAAAAATGTTGAAATATCCACTATGTACATAATGAATGAATGAATAAATAATTTTTAAAAATGCACCACTATGATTTACTCAACCAGTTGTAGTGAAATGCAGCTGTTCGGGAAGTAGAGACCCATGGTTGGTCATACATTTTACCTGTCAAGGAGGATTGTTGATTTGATGCGCCAGGGAAGGCACTCGATGAGGAGAAACCAGTGAATAAAGGAAACATAAAAGCTTATTATAAAAGATGATATGACATGATAGTACAGATGATATGAGAGAATTCTAATAGATGATATCTGATGATTAATTCTTGACTGAAAATATTTGGTGCTCAGACTGTATAGGGAGATTTAATGGAATGACCCCTGCTCTGAGCAGCAACAAGATAAATCCCCCTATGGCGTCCAGACACTGGTGTTGGAATTATGAGTTGTTGAATCAGCGAAGACTGGGCAGTGATGGGACATCGGCATGAACTACTAAGGCAGAGAGAGAATTTTATAGAGAAACAACAGCAAGAGGATAGGCTAAGAATGCGTTCCTGTTCTATTGGAAGACATGGTTTCAGCTGATAATATGATTGACAGCCCCAGATAATGGTAGAAATAAATTATGATTGAGCATGCATGAGAGAAATAAATGGCAGAATGAATGAGAAATAGAACTTCTCTTCATGACTGAACTAGTTACAGCTTTATAAAGCTTCAATAGTACCAATATAGGGACAATACAGTATTGCTTACATACTTAAAAATTGTATTGGATAGACTCTCAGGTTCTGATTTTCCTACAACTTTACTGATGCCTTCCTCCCGTCTCTTTTCCTGTCTGCATTTGTATGTTGATCTTTCTGTCTGTAATGTTTATTGATATAACTGTATAGCTTTGACTCACTGTTTTTCCGACTCAGTGACTTTCTGTTTTTGTTTCTGCTATCTTTCTTTCTTCTCAGACGGCCCAGGGTGGCGGCCATCGCACCTTACTGTACGGACATGCTGTCCTGCTGCGACACTCCTACAGTGGAATGGTCAGTGAACACACACACACACACACACATACAATCTTAAAAATGTAAAT
>CAFUXE010001612.1:62324-84493 GCA_903364295.1 Serranus cabrilla | reverse complement strand
AAGTTTTTCACCTTTTCTTTCAGGGTTTCATATCTCGTACATACAAGATAAATTTAGTTTTTGGCCAACAATGCCCAAAATATTTTTTTCCTTACGTTGCCTTTAAGGGATTCTGTATGTATTCATGTTTTAAAAGGGAAAATAAATAAAAAATTTAGTTGGAAAAAAAAAAATTAGTTCTCCATAGGTTTACCATGTCCTGCATAATTACTAATACGCAAACCATTTACGGTTTTAGTTGTAACTTTTTCTCGGTGAACATCAGTCAGCTGTAGTGATTTGAGGTTAACAGGTTTGGTACCATTGTTCCTGATCAGAAACCAAAACCTGTGCTGTATCCGGCAACACACACTATCTATTTTTGATTGAATATATAATAAAGAAACAGGTTACAATGTACAGTCTTTTACACTGTCATATTTATATATTTAATCAGGATACACAAAGACAATGTCAAGATAAAAATAAAACTATTTTCTTCCACACAGTCTTTATGCTAAGCAAGGAAATCTACATCCTGACAGTGATATTATCCAAAATATTCTGTTGGCACTGATACAATGACTCAGCCATTAATTGAAAACTAGATTTAATTTTGGGATATGCAGCATGTCACTCAAGTGGTATCTATGCATGTAAAATAGGATTGGTTTTCTTTGTGCAGGTTTTGAGATATCCACTTTCATCCCGATACAACAGAAGTGAATGGATTTTGTTGTGGGCAACTACAGCATAGGGAATATGAAATTTATTATGACGTCATTAAAGCAATGGCACCATCTTGTGTTTTCCATGTGAAGAAACTTGATTTGTGTTTTTATAAGTGTGTGTATGTATATTTATCTGTCTGTGTCCAGGTGGAGTGGGAGTCACATCCGCTGGGGTCAGCCATTCAGACTGAGACATGTGACCACAGGGAAATATCTGAGTCTGACAGAAGACAAATCTCTGCTGCTGATGGACAAAGAGAAAGCTGATGTCAAGTCGACGGCCTTCTGCTTCAGGTCCTCCAAGGTACAGAGTCCAGAACACCCACAGCACTGTCTGTGAAGGCTCTAATGTTTTATTGCTCATTATGGAAAGAGATTTCATACAATTTATGGAAGGAAAAAAAAACTCTCGAAGACGGTGGTATGGCCATAATCGGTTTATTACTGCTCTTGGTAGACTGATTGCTAGAAAATTAATAACTTAAAAAAATGATTCATTACAAAAGAACTTTTTTATGTGTTATAAAGAGTGAAAAAACAGATTGAAACTGTTACAGAATGGAGAACAAAATAAGTTTTAAAAGATTTTGGGGGGATTTTTGGTCTTTTTTGCTTAAAATAGGATTCAATATTGAAGCAGTTATTCAATTATGATACGTTCCCATTGATAAACTCATGGAAGGAAAAAGAAAACAAACCAATTTCCATTGCATTATTTTTGCTTTGCAACTATTACAATAAATATATAATATAAAATACGTTTTTTCCTTCCTATCTCTCTCCCTCAGGAAAAACTGGACCCCGGAGTGAAGAAGGAGGTGGATGGAATGGGTGTTCCTGACATTAAGTATGGCGACTCTGTGTGTTACATCCAACATGTTGACACCTGCCTGTGGCTCACATATCAGACTCTTGATGCCAAGTGTGCACGGATGGGCGGGGTACAGAGAAAGGTACGTTCCTGCATTCAATCATTCAGCACTTTCCAGAAGGTTTTCTCACCTGCCTCTCTTTTCATGTGACTAGAGTTCATGTTGGGGTTACTGTGTGGCAAGTCAACACTAAAGCTTATGACCCTTTTTTAAAATAAGGGTAAACCTACGAGACGTGCATCCATTTGTTTTGTATAAACACTTTTCTACCTATTTTTTTTTTATATTTGACCACTGTGGCCTCGTATTTTACTGTAATATATAAGTCCTGGAGCTCTATGAAATCAGTCAGTATAACACAGTTATAATGCCATACATCATTAACAAAAAACCATATTTCAATAATAAATAAAAAAAGGTGAATAAAATAGACTTTTCCAAGTGCCCTCACGTGTAGTGAATATAGGAAAAGGAGAATTGAGTATCCACATATTATACATATTGAACTTTTCACATCATTACAGCCTTTATGTCCAACGTCTCCTGTCCTCTCCTCTCTGCTCTGTGTAAACAGCCTGCAGGTCTGTCTGATTTTCAGTGAATATTTTTCACATGACCTTTTGTCTCAGCAGAACAAGCACAGCATTTATTGTTTCTAACAGGATGTAGCCCAAACAGTTTATTTTTATAATTTTGTTTAGATTAAACAGTGTATTTTTGCTTTTTTAAATCCAGGTTGGTGGAGTTCAGAGTTTTGTTGCATAATAAAACCAGTCTTATCACGATGATTGACACAGTGATAGCTTCTTCCTGCCACAGGGGTTGTTGGATACTCACCCCACTTTCTGAGTCGGCATAAAACAGCTCAGGTTTTACACAATGGTCTTACAAAAACCTATATCTACTGTGTGTATTTGAATTAGTTCAGTGTGATATTAAGACTAAAGAAAAGTGTTCATCAAAACCTTGCTACTTATTTCAGGCCATCATGCATCATGAGGGTCACATGGACGACGGGCTGACGCTGTCGCGGTCACAGCATGAAGAGAGTCGCACAGCCAGAGTGATCCGCAGCACTGTTTTTTTGTTCAACCTCTTCATCAGGTGAATTACTGCACTCTCTCTCTTTCTCCCTCACACACTGTTCTGTGGGCAAATAAACTATGTAAAAAGGCTTCAACTCCCCTTGCATGCAATTTCCATTAAATGTTTACAAAAATAAAGCTCAGGGGGAATTATGGCTTACTTACTTACATACTTAATGTCTATGTGACACATGTGAAGCAGCAAGCATGCTTCATTCTGCTTCGAGAAGAGATCTGTTAATCGCTCCTTTAGTCATAATGTGGCAGGATCCTGCAGAGCAGCTTGATACAAGGGAAGAAACCACATTTGTGTGATGCAACAAGCAGCTATATTCCTGTTTGAAGTTTCAGCAGCTGCTCTCGCTCTGTGCAGCAAAAATACTGCTGCTGTCAAGATATTGCAGCATTAGGAACAAGCATGTTGCGGTTGCAAGCCTATAAATGATCATAAAATGGACAATAAAACCTTCTGTTATGTTCTGATCCTATACTTTGAATATATGATAATAAGAAAATGTATTATTTAGGTTTTTATCTTACACCTTTTCTAATACACAAGTAGAAATACACACATTTTTTTTAGTCTTGTGACTCTAAAAGACACTAAAACCTGTTTTGCACAATAAAGAGTTAATGGTCATACAAAATAGAGATTTTACCCCAGTAGACAAGATGTTCATTAAAACTGTCCCGGTTACAGATCTGTCTAGTGAGCCAATGTTCTGACATGTTCATACACATGTTGTCACTCTTGTATTTTCTTTTTGTGGGACAATATGAAAGAGTCTAAATGAATAATTAACCGGGTTCTTCCAGAGAGAATTTAGAGAGTAAGAGCTGCAGTAGTAATCACTACTTATGCAAAAGTATACCACACATTTTGAGCAAATGTACTGCCATCTTTTTGGCTTATTTATAAGCCATTTCAATTGATGTTATTTTATCATAGAAAGGAACATACACAATCAGGCACATCCAGTTGAAAAACAAAAAAAGAAAAAAGTTCATACATGAGATAGTACTCCCATGAACATATATTTATTTTACTACCAAGGGGTTCTTTGGCAGAATGTCTTTGTTTAATTCTCTGTCTGAAGAAGAGCATGGCGCTTGAAAGGTCACGTAGGTGGTAAAATACATATATTTACATGGTTGCATTATTTTGTCTTAAGCATTAAGCCCGACACATTAGTTTGGAAATCTGTACATCAAATCAGCGTAAAGCAGCAGGGAGGTTTGCATAAAAAATCCACTCAAGTTGACAAGCTTGTCACAGCCAACAAACTCAGTCCGAACACAAAGCAAATCCTAAATCCTGCACATTTCAGGCATCCGATAGCACCAGTAATTAGTAGTTGCAGTGAGGATTTATCATATTATCCTCTCCATTCTACACACTCCAGGGGTCTGGACACACTAAGGAAAAAGGGAAAGAGCTCAACTCTCGATCTACCAATAGATTCAGTCAGTCTGAGTCTGCAGGATCTGATTGGCTACTTCCAACCACCCGGAGATCACCTGGAACATGAAGACAAGCAGAACCGACTGAGAGCTCTGAAGAACCGGCAGAACCTCTTTCAGGAAGAGGTAACGAGTGTTTGGGGGGATGAGTGTGTGTGAATGAAGATTCACAGAATCTGTTTTATAATGTTACAAGTTAGTTTCTTAAGTAAAAACTAACACAGCCATCAGTTATTTTTATATATTTTCTACACATGGGTTCTACACATGGGTGTGTATGTGGCTTTTTATATCATGAAGTGTTGTACTTCTTGTTCATATTACTGGGACAAAAGCATACTGACTACTAATATCCAAAAAACTGCTGCAGCTGACAGCGTTCGTCCCAGTGTGATGGCACACTGCACTGTCTATCTCTTTGATTATTGTCTGAATCCAGCTGAATTGAACAGTAAAACCAACATTTTCTGTGTCTTTAGGGTATGATCAACCTGGTATTGGAATGTATTGATCGTCTTCACGTCTACAGCAGTGCAGCTCATTTTGCTGAGGCAGTAGGAAGGGAGGCAGGAGAGGCCTGGAGCTCCATCCTCAACTCCCTTTACCAACTACTGGGTACACACACACACACATGCTCACACACAGAAATTACGATGACAACAACTTTTATTACCTTAATCCCCATTTCACAAAGGGTAAGGTAATCACATACAAGTAAATGAATGTTCATATTAATCAAAGACATGCAAACTGACTCAGTGGAAAGTAAGAATAAAGCATTATCACATACATCTAGCACCTCTTAGCTCATGTTCTGCTCTTGTGTTTCTTCCCAGCTGCACTGATCAGAGGAAACAGGAAGAACTGTGCTCAGTTTTCCGGGTCATTGGACTGGTTGATTAGCAGACTGGAGAGACTGGAGGCCTCTTCTGGTAGGTCAGCTTGTCTTTAACAAGATCTTTAACGAGTCGCAATATGCAGTTGATCACTGATCACCATTGGATCATCATAAAGTGATGATGGTAATGGACAGTCCAGTTTCTTTTTCCTCAGAATATAGCAGTGGGTGAAAGACCTCTAGTTATTATTTTGAATATTCCAAACTACGTGATGACACCATTTCTAAATCACCTCCAGCATTATTTCTGTATTATATGTTCTGCACAAAAATTCTTCATATCGTTTGATATTGGACAACATGGCCAACGCATGTATCGTTTTTTTGCTCTAAAAGTACAAAGTTGGCAAACCTCTATCTTGATTTTTTGGTTACTTGATTGTATCCTTACTCATTCTCGTTTAACCTCTTAAAACCTACCCAACCCTACCCCTGGACCACAAAACTTCCTGTTTGTATGAACGGATATAGTTCCGGTTGTGTTTTAACCACATGCTAAACAAGCACAACAGAGACACTATAAGTTGTTGCCTTTCAAATGAAGCCTCATCGTTACGTTTAGGCCTCACAGTTCTTCCGGTACAGGCTTTGGATCAATAATCTGAACCCATCCCCTGCACTTTTAAGGTTAAAGGTTTAAAGAGGTAAATGCTTTCCTTTAAAAGTCCATCATTATTGTGTTTTTCCTGTGCAAATCAATAAGGCACACAGCTGAGTGATTGTCATCAGGTCTGAAATGTTAATGTAAATCGTATCTCTAGGTATACTAGAGGTGCTTCATTGTGTGCTGGTGGAGAGTCCTGAAGCTCTGAACATCATCAAAGAGGGACACATCAAATCCATTATATCGCTACTGGACAAGCACGGACGCAACTACAAGGTGAAGGCTTCAGTATATCTTTATATAAACCAAGATTTCAAAAGTCATGTGCAAATAAACCACATGGAAATCTGTGGACAGAACCTGAAGCAGCTGTGACCTAACTGCTGGAAGAATATGCATATTTAGGCATGTGTTTAAATCTATGAAGTTGTATTGCATTGTAATAGATTCCTGGAGGACACTCATAGACCAACGGGACATAACAAAAAGACAGATCTGTAGCCTGTCCAATCAATTTCTATTTCTAAGAACCCTGCTGTTCACTCTCTTTGTATGTGTGTGTTCATTCTGTGATAATAATACATTTACAACACTTACATATTATCTGGTATGTGTGTGCCATCTAGGTTCTAGATGTGTTGTGTTCACTGTGTGTGTGTCACGGTGTGGCAGTGCGCTCCAACCAGCACCTGATCTGTGACAACCTGCTGCCAGGAAGAGATCTGTTACTGCAAACCCGCCTGATCAACCACGTAAGCAGGTATATACACACACATACACAGCTGTCTTTCTAACCAACTGAAAAGTTGTTTTCAGGTCGCTGACCGTCTCATTGTCCTTCCAGCATGCGCCCTAACATCTTTCTGGGAGTCAGTGACGGTTCTGCTCAGTACAGGAAGTGGTACTACGAGCTGATCGTGGATCAGGCGCTGCCGTTCGTCACAGCAGAGGCTTCTCACCTCAGAGTGGGCTGGGCCAACACCAGCGGCTACGCACCGTACCCCAGCGGGGGTGAGGGGTGGGGTGGTAATGGGGTGGGTGATGACCTCTACTCCTACGGCTTTGACGGACTCCATCTCTGGTCAGGTGAGATGTGTGTGTGAGTTTGTGTTGTATATCCTACATAATGTGGACCGGATCAGGTTTTTAACCAACAGAGTGAGGACATTAATTGGAAGTGAGGACATTTTGAAATGTCCTCCCAAATTTTGCACATTGAGTTGTATGAAATACTTGCTAGTAGCGTAATGGATGAAAAGCTATTAGCTTACCTGCTATTTGATGTCCAGAACTCCGACACCAGAGATTGGAAAGTAAGCTAATAGCTTTGCACCCACTACACTACTGGCAAGTATTTCATAAAAGTTAATGTCCAGAATCCATAACTATCCATTTAATACTTGATTTTAAGGTTAAGGTTACAAATAATTTTAGGTAAAAGTAAAGGTTGGGGGTAGACATTGAATTGTGATTGTTAAGGTTAGGTAAGGGGCTAACGAATGCATCATCAATGAAGGGTCTAAACAAAGATAGAAGGATGTAAGAGAGATGACAACTAGGTATGGCTGGTACTGTAATACAGGAATACATTTTCATTTCAATGACAAACCCAGTTCCAAAAAAATGTTTCTTACAGTCTAAAACATAAATGAAACTGACTGTAATAATTTGCAAATCCCTGACATATATTTAATTGAAAAACAGTATATTTTAACTGTATATATATATAAGGATATTATATACTTTTATATACTTATTAGATACTTTTATTTCTGTAAAAGTGCACTGAATTCTCAACTTGAAGCATCCTGTTTTCATTTATTATACACAGCGTCCCAACTTCTTTGAAATCAGGGTTATAGTGTAATATGTGTACATCTTTCTGCATAGGAATTAAATCACAATCATTCATTGCATGGGCTTTGGGGTTATGCATATATACTTTTTTCCTTAAACATTGGATTACTGATGGAATTACCTTCGTACAGATGGGAACATGAAGTCAGACGAGTTGAAGGTCAAACTAAAACTCTGTCTTCATGTGCAGGCTGCATTGCGAGGACGGTCAGCTCACCCAATCAGCATCTCCTGAGAGCAGAGGATGTGGTGAGCTGCTGCCTGGACCTCAGTGTTCCCAGTATATCCTTCAGGATCAATGGCCAGCCGGTTCAAGGCATGTTTGAGAACTTCAACTCTGACGGCCTCTTCTTCCCTGTGGCCAGCTTTTCTGCAGGAGTCAAGTCAGTACTTCACTGAAAACAGTTCACACTAAATGAAAATTCAGTTTTTGTCTTCCTGTCCTGTCATGTCATAGAAACTTGAGTATGTTTTGTCTGACCGATAAAACATTTAATCATTAAAGTTATAAAAAGGTGGTAAATGACCTCCAGCTTCTGCAGAAATATTCTGCATTTTATGTTGTAATACAGAGGGTTCTATACTATTGACTTAGATAAAAAGGGAAACTTCTAAATGACACTTTTTGAACTCCCAAAGAAACCAAAAAAAGTTTTTTTACTGCACTTGGTCTGAGGTATTTGTGGCTATTTGGACATATTTTTATGGTAAATTGTCCAGTATTCCTAAATCAAACAAAGTCCAATAATCCTTTGGCAATGTCTACGTTTTTACATATTGAAATCACAAACTCTAAACCATGATCTTTTCCTCCTTCCAGAGTGCGTTTCCTCCTCGGGGGTCGTCATGGAGAATTTAAGTTCCTCCCTCCTCCAGGTTACGCTCCTTGCTTTGAGGCCGTGTTGCCCAGGGAGAAGCTGAAGCTGGAGGCCAGTCAGGACCAGACTGCAACCAGAGACCTGCTGGGACCCACTATCACCTTGAGCCAGGCAGCATTTACACCCACACCTGTGGACACCAGCCAGGTACAGACCAATGGCACAGTTATTACCAGGTGTGAGGATTGTGCTTTATTAGATAATAAGACACTGTGAAAAAAACAATGCAAAACAAATAAAATACATATTTGTTTACTTTTTATTATTATTTTTAGAATCTTTTTCATTATCTTAATTTAGTGTAACTTTTTTATTTTAATTTAAATCCAGAATTTTTAATTTCGATGTCCTTTTACTTTTACCAAGTTTATTTGTATAGCACCATTTCTACACAAAGTGCTTTACAGAGGCATAGAAATACATGAAAAATGCGACAGACATTAAAATAGCCACTAAAAGCATTAAAAGCCACATTAAAAGCAGAATTCAAATGCAATATTTAATCAGTAAAAGTGCATTTGTATTCCACTTTTCCATTTAATGATTTATGTCATGCCAGTGTTCATGACGTATTCTTTTTCTGTCAATCAAAATAAAAAGGACGGAGCCAGAATAAAGCAGAAAAGAGCAACGTATGAAACAATCGTAAATGATTTGTTTTTCTGTGTATGTGTAGATTGTGTTGCCACCTCACTTGGAGAGGATCAGAGAGAAGCTTGCTGAAAACATCCATGAACTGTGGGTGATGAACAAGATAGAGCTGGGATGGACCTATGGTGCGGTGAGTATCAGACAGCTCAGTGTTGTATATGGAACATTTATCATAAGAAAGATTCCACTTTACCTGAATCTGATGGCAATGTATTATGTTGTTCCCATGTTTCATGAATCACTTTTACATAAAAGTCATTGGAGCTTAACAGGTCACTTTACACTCAACATAATAGAATATAATCACATTAATGCAAAGGAGGGCTGCCTAGTTTGACCGTTTCATCCAGGTTTCTGCCGATATTTCTTGTTTTCAGGCTAATTATTGTTATTTTTTTCAGTCCAATACATTATTATTCCTTTTTGTCCACTGGGGGTCACACTGTCCTAATGAGAGTAGCAGGCCCTGTCGATATGCTTTTAAAGTTCCTTTGTGTTTTTATGTATTTAAAACTATTGAACATTGTGCCAAGTATTGTGTTAGACATTGCAACTACACATTACATTCCTAATAGTCAGTGATATCTGTCAGAGAGCAGAGAGCTGCAACATTTAGGTTACAAAGATGTAACTCTAGTTCTATTACTTCAAATGTTCAAGTGTCCCACTGCTCGTCATGTCCTGAGTTCAAATTGTGCCCCTTACTGGCTCCCTTACTGTCCTAACTATTTTTTTTTTCTGTGTGTCTTTGTGTTTCAGGTGCGAGACGATAACAAGCGGCAACACCCCTGTCTGGTAGAGTTCTCCAGGCTTCCTGAACAGGAACGAAGCTACAACTTACAGATGTCTCTGGAGACTCTCAAGTAATGTAGCAGTGCTTTGAGCAACATAGGACATTTTGATAACATACAGATACAATATTGATCTGATTAGCCCTAAAGATACACATCCTGGGTCAATATCTAACACCTGAATACTAAACTACATATTTGTTCATGTGTGTGTTTTTGTGTGTGTTACAGAACTCTCCTGGCCTTGGGTTGCCATGTTGGCCTTGCAGATGAGCACGCTGTAGACAAAGTCAAGAGCATGAAACTGTCAGCAACGTAAGTCACCTCTAAGATAAGAATAATTAAAAGATTAACAATGGCACAAGTCAACAAGAACAAGGCTGCAAAATGGCACTTACATGACATAT
The DNA here is from genome assembly GCA_903364295.1 of Serranus cabrilla. Taxonomy (NCBI): domain Eukaryota; kingdom Metazoa; phylum Chordata; class Actinopteri; order Perciformes; family Serranidae; genus Serranus; species Serranus cabrilla. The sequence goes on along the minus strand of CAFUXE010001612.1, from coordinate 74,279 downwards.
TGGGGACAATGGGACATGTCCTAAATAGTGGGTGCGAATTGAGATACAGGGTTCCAAGATTTGATAGGAATTAGGCTGAAGCACTCTTTTGAGCACCAGTCAATCCTAGAAATAAATACTGAGCTTAATCCAAGATCAGATGTACATCCAGAGGTCTTAAAATATATTGTCTTCAGTGATGGTAATGTTTTTTTTTGTTTTTGCTGATGTTGCAAATGGACATGCTATTATGCAAGAAACATTTCTGACTCAATCTGAAAATAAAGTATCGTCACCATCACATTGAGCGGCTGGCTAGCTAATGATTCAGTGATTCAACTCTATCTGTGCAGCTATGAGTTGTCTGGTGGTTATAAACCTGCTCCTCTGGACCTGAGTCACATCAAACTGACCTCCACCCAGGAAGCCATGGTGGACAAACTGGCTGAGAATGCACACAACGTCTGGGCAAGAGATCGCATCCGCCAGGGCTGGACCTATGGCATCCAGCAGGTACATATTGTGAAATACTGGGCACTGTGTGTGGGTTTGTTGAGAAATGTTGGTTTTTGGTAATACATTGATAACACTTTCCTCAATCTGCCCAGTTGGTTGAGATGAACCAAGACTTATCTTGGTCCACAAAGAACTAATTAACTAATCTTTTACAGTTTGTTTGCTGCTCCAGTGGGGCAATACAAGTTCTTCAATTCCCCCACTCAGCCTACATTCATATAAAGTAATGTGTTATTCGTTTTTCATCCCTCTGGCCTCTGACTCTTGTCAGGATGTGAAGAATCGTAGAAACCCTCGTCTTGTCCCCTACGTCCTGCTAGATGAGAGAACCAAAAAGTCCAACAAAGACAGTCTGAGAGAGGCTGTCAGGACTCTGCTGGGATACGGATACAACCTGGAAGCTCCTGACCAGGACCATGGTACCACACTCACCCTTCATTGTATTATTCAATGAAAAGTTATTTTTAAGTAATATTTGTATAGTAATTTTGGGGGGCAAAAATACTACCCTGATTATTTAGAAGTACATTCAATGATGAGATTGTTCCTTATATTGCTTACATTCTCCCTTTCTTCCTCTCGGCCTTCTTCTCATCCAGCAGCTCAATCTGACCCCAGCAACGTATCTGCTGAGAGATTCAGAATTTTCAGAGCAGAAAAAACCTACTGTGTCAATGCAGGAAAGTGGTACTTTGAGCTCGAGGTAAGAGACATATAATATACACTACTGTTCACAAGTGTGAAATCACTTGCAACAAACACTTTATTGTGTAAAGACTGATGACACCAGTTACCAGTCACTGATAAATAAAATAGAAATTTTAGGATTAAAATATGCACAGAACAAGTTCCTGTTGTTGTGGAGAAATTCTGGAGCTGAGTGACTTGAAGACACAGTGAAGACCTCAGAGACTCAAACGACTTACAGACAGAAATGTTTAATGATTCTTAGCGGAGGGAGAACAGAGACAGCGGTTCAAGTGCAGGTCAAACCTCTAATGGGAGGCACCCAGGAGGCATCCTGATCAGAAGCCCGAACCGACCCAGCTGGCACCTTTAAACATGAAGGAGCACTGACTCTGCTCCGACCTCCCTCTCGATGTCTGAGCTCCTCATCATATCTCTTAGACTGAGCACAGCCACCTTAGGGAGGAAACTAATTGTGGTTGGACAGTGGACCAGCTAGCAGGGATCATGGAGGGGCTCATGGGAGTTTGTCCATCCAGTCTGCTTGTGTTTGTGGACTTGGAGAAAGCTGATGACCATGTTCCGTAGGGAGTTCTGTGGAGGGTAATGCAGGGAATATGGGATATCAGCGTCGCTGCTATAAGCCATCCAGTCCTTGCTGTGTCTGTATATTCGGGACAAAGTCAAACACTTATTGTCTGTGGGTGTTGGTCTTTGCCAACGCTGTCCCATATTTTATTATTTTAAGGCACAGCAGAAAAGTAAGTCTGCTATTTGCAGATGATATAGTTCTGATGACTTAATCAAGCAGTGACCTGCACCAGTCAGTGCATTGGTATGTGGGCCAAGTGTGACGTGCTCAGGATTAAAGTCCTGCAAGCTCCTCCAAGTCTGAGGCCATGGTTCCCTGTTGGAAATGGTGGATGGTGGAGTTACTGCCCCAAGCATAGTTAAAGTAGCCTATCTCTGGGCCAGAATACTTGCTTAGTGTCAATTGTCCCCAAACTCTAATAGACTACAATGTACAAGCTATCACACTAGATATTTACTGTTTTTGCTCTTGCTTAACGGGATATTACCCACTTCTCCGCCAGGTATTAACAGCAGGAGAGATGAGGGTGGGCTGGGCCAGGCCAGGATGCCTCCCAGACCAGGAACTGGGATCTGATGACCAGGCCTTTGTCTTTGATGGCTTCAAGGTGGCTAGATTTTTCTTCGCTTTACATATTCAATTTATTCTGTTTCTTGTTTCTGCATTGGAAGATGTTTGTCCAGATTAGTCATAAATGGGATTTTTTTTGTTCTAGGTCCAGCGTTGGCACCAGGGAAATGAGCACTTTGGACGTGCCTGGCAGACGGGGGACGTGGTGGGCTGCATGGTGGATCTCAATGAACACACCATGATGTTCACACTAAATGGAGAGGTGCTACTGGATGACTCTGGATCGGAACTGGCTTTCAAGGACTTTGAAGTTGGTGAAGGTCAGCGCTAGATCATAAACAACACCCATACAAACTTATAAGGAACAACTCTGTTGCCTTGATGAACCACAATGATTCCTGTTACACTGATAAGTGTTTGAAATCCTCCTTCTGTGGTTCTGTTGCAAAACCTTTAAAATGAGAGTCATGCCAATTATAGAGACAGGTCACTCCTTGTTACTGTTAGTGGTGAAACTAACTAGGTATCTTCACACAAGCTAACAAACCTCTAAACCTCAGTGTTGTAAGTCTGGTGCTTCGACCGAAGGCCCCCATGTGCAGATTTGTCTGAACATTTTTCATTTTTACAACATCTTCAGAATTTGAAATGTTCAACTACATTGGTGAATTTCAAGTTGCAACCGTTTCAAGGTTCCACTTTGGATTGTCCTAAAGATTGAATGCAACAAATCTTAGATTTCTTCTGTCCGTCTCCAGGTTTTATCCCAGTGTCCAGTCTGGGTGTGTGTCAGGTGGGGAGAATGAACTTCGGTAAAGATGTCAGCACTCTGAAGTACTTCACCATCTGCGGCCTGCAGGAAGGCTACGAACCGTTTGCAGTCAACATGAACAGGGATGTCACCATGTGGCTCAGCAAGAGGCTGCCTCAGTTTGTTCCTGTCCCGCCAAACCACCAACACATAGAGGTGAGGGGAGTCAGCTGCAATACAGATCCACTTTCACCTCACAGCAAGTGGGTTCGAATCCGTCTTGTGGCTTTTCTGTGTGGAGTTTGCATGTTTTCCTTGTGACAGTGTGGGTTCTCTGCAGCTTCCTCCCACAGTCCAAAGACAAACAGCTTAGGTTTAATTGACTCTTAATAGGAGTGAATGGGAGCGTGAATAGTTGTCAGCCCTGTGATAGCCTGGAGACCTGTAGTTTAATGTCAGCTGGGATTGGATTCAACCCTCCGCAACCTAAGTTATAATAAGCGGTTTAGGATAATGGATAATGAATGAATGAATGATATCCTCCACAAAGAGTTAAATAAGCTACTGGAAACTTAAGCCTAGCTGAAACATTAACAGTACTGAGAAAACATTTCCCCTCTTTTTACAGGTGACAAGGATTGATGGGACTGTGGAGTCGTGTCCGTGCCTAAAGGTCACCCAGAGGTCATTTGGCTCACAGAACTGTTACACTGACATTACCTTCTACAGATTGAGCATGCCCATAGAGTGCGCAGAATCGTTCTCCAGATCCCCACCTCACGACAGCCTCTTCTCACCAAAGAGGGTAACAGAACCACAAACACACCGATGTACTCACCATGTATATGTCATTGACATTGACTAACAGATACTTTGTCTGAAACACACTCTGAAATGTAATGCATCTGTTTTCTCCACTGCCACAGTTAAAATTATTGTGATTTTTTTCCCCATTATTTTTTAGTCAGCTGCATAGAACTTTTAAAGCAGAGCTCATCTCATTACCATTTATGCTCCCATTTTTATCAAGTATAAACAGTAGGGTTGGGTCTATGCTGTGGTGGAATGTAACTAATTTATTCAAGTACTATACTTAAGTACAATTTTGAGGTAATAAAGTATTTCCAATAAGTACTTTATATTTCTACTCTACTTTATTTTTGACGTATTTATGGTAAAAATGACTTTTCACTCCACTACATTTAGCTGAAAAACATGATCAATTTAGAATGATATGAAATTAAAATGAGCCTTACCTTGACTTTTACTTGTAGTGTAGTAATTTCATAGTGTGGTATTAGTACTTTTACTGAATGATCTGATTACATCTTCCACCTTTGGATACATGATTGCGAGTATGTGTGGTGTGATTACTGTCTGTTCCTGCAGGAGCTGGAGGACTTTGAAACGGTGTCAGACTTTGAGGTCCTGATGAAGACTTCCCATGGTCACAATGGACCTGAGAGAGACGAATACAACAACCACAAAGATTATAACCAGGAGAAGCCCTCCAAGCTCAAGCAGCGGTAAAACCCCCTTGTTTCATCAAATCAGCAGTAAAGACTCAACCCTTTTGTTCTTGTGTTTGATTATTAAACTCTATTCTGCCAGGTTCATGTTGAAGAGGAACAAGCCTGACAACAGCTGTCCATCGTCGACCCGTCTGTCAGAGGAGGTGTTGGCTGACGACAGAGATGAATATGAATTCCTCATGCAAGCCTCTACTGTAAGACACATACAAAATACACATCACATGCAGGATATATGATGGTAAAGATACACAAAGGTTTTGTAATTTTAAGTTTTGAGGTTGCATTTTAATTCATGTCTTTTGATCCTGCCTATTTTTAATACTTGTTTTCAACATACTGACAATTTCAGACATCTGACCTGAAGATCTTGCCACTTAGCCAAAGAAAACGTGTGCTTAACGCCGCTATTTAACTGATCGTAAGATTACTGTAATCCAGCTGTCATGAAAACCAGCTATTGTCTCAGTGATGCCAACTGTTGGATGACACAAAAAACTTAATAACTCAAAATCAGACATTTTATTAGTCTGGCCCCAAAATCAAATAACTCATTTAAAGTGCCCATGGTCTCTTTTCAGCTAAAGTCTAACCCACGACTGCCAGTGATCTGTGTGTACAATCTGACTCAGGTCTAAACTTTGAACCACAGATTTTTTTATTTTATTGTTTTTAAAATTGTATGTCTATTTTTATTAGTACTATTCCTATTATCATTAGTTAGAATAATTAGTTAGAATAGAATATTATTATTAGTTACAATGAACACATGCTTCATTTCTAATAGTCCTAGAAAGTTGTTATAGTTCAGTCATTACAGTTGGGATATAATTGGTTGGTAAAAATTTGCTTTTTTCATCTGTATGCAGGTCTCTGGTTTTAGCTAATTATTGTGTTCACCGTAGTGTTGTTAATTAAATATATGCATTGAATTAGTGTTTCATGATGGTTGTTGTAAAGCCTTTTGGTTAAGTGATCCAGATCAATGAAATGAAACCTGATTCCAGTGCTCCTCTCTCTCTCTCTCTCTCTCTGTGCAGCACTATTACTCTGTGCGGATCTTCCCTGGTCAGGAGCCCAGCAGTGTTTGGGTCGGCTGGGTAACCTCTGACTTTCATCAGTACGACCCAGGCTTCGAGCTGCACAATGTCAGAACTGTCACTGTTACCCTGGGAGATGAAAAGGGTAAAGTTCACGAGAGGTTAGTTATGATGCCTTTGGGTAAATGTTTGGTTTTGTGTGATTTTATGTTGGCATACAGTATATGATTTCAGTGATGAGCACACCTTTAACATAATATGGAGAAGTAATCACTGTGAATATTTATACTGTCGTGAAATCTTTACTGCCTATTTCTGTAAACCCTTATCATTCTGCCCTTTTTAGTAACAATTGGGGGTTCTAGGCAGTTGATATTTAGGGGAAGATAACAGGTCAGCAATAAGTGCCACATAGAAGTGGTGTACTTTATCTGTAAGCTGAAGATCTGAAGATTAATTTGAGGTGCAGATCAGCCGTGTATGCCAAGTAGTTCTCGTCCTAAATCTCTAAAAAAAACATGACTTGGTTGATTAATTAATGCTGTGATTTTGTTTCAAACACAATTTTGAAGATTTCTGTAATTTCAGCAATTGTATGATGACTTATGTAATGTAAACTACACAGAAACCTCCTTATTGTCAATATACATAAGATCCTCTGAAAGCTCCAGGTCTATAGTTTCATGACGCTGTGATTATCCTGGAGGTCACAGCAGCTCATTTTATACAGTTAGTTCAAGTTGTATTAAATGCTCTTACTGCAATTAAAGGGCTTCTATGGAGACTAACATCATCACACATGAATAAAATTGAGCTCATTGAATCCACAAGAGTCTCAGCTTTCCAGTGATATCCAAATATAAAGTGTAGTAACTGTGTTTGTTCTCCAGTATAAAGCGCAGTAACTGCTACATGGTGTGGGCTGGAGAAAGCAGCAGTCCTGGCCAGGGACGGAACAACAACGGCTTAGAGATCGGCTGTCTGGTCGACACTACAAATGGACTGCTGACATTCACAGCCAATGGCAAAGAACTCAGCACATACTATCAGGTAAATATCTGATATGGTGTCAAAGGTTCTAAAGAAGCACCAGTTCTTCAACTCCTGCTTCCTTCTTCTTCCTTCTGATTCCTTTTGTCACTGATTTATTTTTGTTAGCTTTCTAACTTTCTAACTGTCTTAGTAGACCACATTAAATAAATTCAGAATGTAGCTAAACTTACTGATCTGTTGTGGTATATATGATCTGTTCTTGGCTTTAAAATAACTGTTACCAGATAATTTTTATTTACATTTTCTCATCGTGCCCCCATCTGTTCAGCTGCCAAGTAATTATTTACATTGGCCCACCCACTCAGAGGCTAAAGGAATATCTCTGAAAAAGTCATTTTTCTTTACAATAAACAACACCACAATGAAAAAATATAACTCTAAAATTTTAGTTTTGAATTTAAAGAAAGTAATAACTAGCTAAACGCTCGTTTCCACAGGTGGAGCCCAGTACTAAGCTGTTCCCAGCAGTCTTTGCAAAGGCCACCAGCCCCAATGTATTCCAGTTTGAACTGGGGCGTATTAAGGTGAGAAGGACACACACACACACAAACACACGCACACAAACACAGGTTCATCATGTAAATAAAGTAACTGAGGCTTATGAGGTTGCTTTGAACCTCAGTGGAAAGTTACCTGAATTTCTGCTTCATAATAAAAGCCTTCTAGTGGTTCCTGCTCTGTCTCATGGGATGTTCTATCAATGTCTGCTTCCTGTCAGAATGTGATGCCCTTGTCAGCTGGTCTGTTTAAGAGCGAGAAGAAGAACTTCATTCCTCAGTGTCCTCCACGGCTGCATGTCCAGTTTCTCACCCCAGTATTATGGAGTCGTGTTCCCAACCACTTCCTCAAGGTACAGTCACAGTTCCTACGAATATACAGCAGGTTTACCTTGTCTGGCTCTTTTGGGGGCTTTTCTTGTGGTTTTGTTTTGGCTGATGTAATGTAGAGACATGTAGACTAGGCATAGCAGAATATGCTAATCACTGAATGTGAAATGTACAGAACAAAGGGATGTAGATCGAATTACAAAAAATATGTGGGTTGGTTGGGGCGGCTGCATCAATTTATCAATTTATAAGTATTTCTGAAAGTCTGTTAACTAATCCTGATTTTGAACAGAAAAACTGATTGCCTGACTGTTATTTTGAACTAAGCTCTGTGGTAAACACAGATTTCTGATGCTAAAGCGTTTTGTTTAACAGGATCTCAATCTATCTTAATATCTTAATAATCTTCACAAATAAACACCACTTTTATGCTGTTAGAAGCGTTAATGCAGCCGCCAAAGATAATGTTAGGATTTAGTGAACTACACCACAATCCCATGACATCGCTACTATTAAGCTTCAGACATTTTCTTACAAGCTAGCCAGTAGTTTTGACAAGCTAGCACAACTGTACCCTAATAAATAATTTATTAACTTAATTTACAATCTACAAGAGTTTGCTAGAGCACTGAAAAACATGGCTAGAGGCTGTAAGGCCGACATGTGAGAGTGTTCCTGTCCATGTCCGGCATGCTGAAGTTTAATTTCCCCCAACAACCACTGTAGTCTAGTTTAGCTACTTGTTAGCAACCACCTTTTAAAGAACATGCTATTACTCACAAGTGGGGGTATTTACTAATGTATTTTATGCTGTACATAAAAAAAATCCAACATCTCTTATGCTCATGTTAACCACAGACCTTATTTCAGGCATATCACCTTTCAAAATCCTCATTAAGCTTCAGAGGATAGACCCCAGGGTGCTAAAATGCTAACTGACTTCCTGGTAACTCATTCCTGTGGTGCCCAATAAGACAGCATTGAAATGATGCTAAGCTACTGATATCAGCTGCTGGGTTTGTCTGATGACTCCTACATACTGTACTGCATGTGTGCAGCATGCTGGTTGAACTGTCTTCTGTGCAGCACAGTGGTGGGAAAGCTAATATTTGCTTTACGTGAAGTGCTCACATTATCAATCTATTTTTTTTTTTTTAAGGTGTCAGCATCCAGAGTGAATGACAGACACGGCTGGCTGGTCCAGTGTAATGAACCTCTGCAGTTCATGTCTCTGCACATACCTGAGGAGAACAAGTGGAGTACCCATAGCTACACACATACACACACACCTTTGCATTCTTCTGCTCTCTCATTTCTCATGCAGTATCTTTCTTTATGTTGTCCAGGTCAGTGGATGTCCTGGAGCTGTCAGAGCAGAGGGACCTATTAAAGTTTCACTACCATACCCTCAGACTGTATTCAGCCATCTGTGCTCTGGGAAACAACCGAGTGGCACATGCCCTCTGCTCCCATGTAGACGAGGCTCAGCTCCTGCAGGCTATCGAGAATAAGTACATGCCAGGTAACACACAGCAAATAGAAAGGATAACTGCATGCAAGGTATTAGAGCCTGACCCTGAGAAATTAGTAAAGGTCAGGTCATAGTCAGTCAGTTGAGATTTTAGACACTCATCATGACTGCATGATGCAGTAACACTAAGTGGAGATGGAACAAGTATTGGCATAGTTAGGCAAAAAAACAACAACAATGATTTTTCAGCATATTATAATTCAAGCAATACAACATTAATTCAAAAACGTCAGCATGCTTTAAAAAATAAATAAAAATTGTATTTACAAAAAATGAAACATTTACCAGTTTGACAATGGTGGCAGTCATATCACACAGGATACCATCTTTCTAAAGAAGAATTTGAAAATGTGAATGACAGTTGTCAGGGTGTAAAAGCAATGATCGATTTATCTCTATAAATAGTAGAATCAGTTGCCTACAGTGATGAAAAAAAGGTTAAATTGATAATGGAGCTGAATTGTTACCTCAAATTCAAATCAAATCGTGGATTTGGAGAATTGTGACACACCTATTATATACATCCACACAGAGAAGAAAGTCATGTAATTGCTATTACCAGATAATGGGTGTAATTTTGATCATTAATATGAACATAAATGGTACATTTGAAGAGTTGATTGTTAGTAATTATCTAATTTCTTACAGGTTTGCTCCGCGCGGGCTACTACGACCTCCTAATCGACATCCACCTGAGCAGCTACACCACGGCCCGCCTCATGATGAACAATGAGTATATAGTTCCCATGACAGATGAAACCAAGAGCATCACCCTGTTTCCTGATGAGAAGAAGAAACATGGGCTGCCAGGCATTGGCCTTAGCACCTCACTGAGACCCAGAATGCACTTCTCTTCTCCAAGTTTTGTCTGTGGGACTGGACCGTCAAATCGTAATAACAGCAACAACGGATCAGGAGACTGTTTCCAGTACAGCCCCGAGTTCCCCTTAGACAAACTGAAAATGAAAACCATAGAGATGCTAACAGAGGCAGTGCGGGAGGGAAGCATGCACGTACGGGACCCAGTAGGAGGCAGCACAGAGTTCTTGTTCGTCCCCCTCATCAAGCTGTTCTACACCCTGCTCATCATGGGAGTTTTCCAAAGTGGGGATCTGAAGAACATCCTCAGACTGATTGAACCGTCTGTGTTCTCTGAAAGACAGGAAGGGCAGGATGACACGCACAAAGAGGTGGAGGTAGTGAAGGAGGGGGAGGCTGAAGATGGAGGGAGGAACATGCCAAAAGAAGGACTGTTACAGATGAAGCTCCCTGAGCCTGTGAAACTTCAGGTGACACCCTAGCAGTTTGCAAATGTGCTTAGATTTGTTTAGCATAGCAGATTAGTGGTGTATTTACAGATAATTTTAATGATTTTTGTTGTTTGTCACATTGCCTTATGTTAATAGAAGGTTAATACGCCAATGCAGACAAGCTGTTTTTAATTTTCCAGGTCTAATTGCACAACAGTATAGCTTCGATTTTGGAAGAAACTTACCTGTTGCTGAGTTTCCGTCAAATTCTGGCTAAATGAACACAGTCTGTAGCACAAATTACCTTTTTCTTCTTCATTTGAAGTAACCGTATTGGAAGTTCTGTGGTGATCTGTAATGGTATTACAGTGTGATGACACCATAGCTGTATGTAATGGGGATATACTGTACCCTACAAACTTGTGATCAAACTTTTTTATCATAATATGTAGCTGACCCAACATAGTATGTGTCTGATTTGTGTATGTGTGTGTGTGTGTGTGTGCATATGTGTAGATGTGCCATGTGTTGCAGTATCTATGTGACTGCCAAGTGCGTCATCGTATCGAGGCGGTGGTGGCCTTCTCTGATGACTTTGTGGCCTGTCTCCAAGACAACCAGCGGTTCCGCTACAACGAGGTGATGCTGGCACTCAACATGTCTGCAGCCCTCACTGCCAAGAAGACCAAAGAGTTCAGATCTCCTCCTCAGGAACAGGTAGGAACACCACTGAAGAAGAGAGAGTCTGGGCTGGAGGTCGGAACAGTACAGGGGAATAGGTTGTACAACTGAACAAAGTGTAGAATAATAGTACAATGTAGAAGTAGTTAACTTTCTCTCCATTGTGTGTTGCTTTGGTTATGGGAACTAGCCCCCAAACATCCAAACCTATAAACTAATGTATGTTAACTTCTGTTTATGCTGATGGATTCCCAGCGGTTGTTTTGTAAGCATTTAATGAACATCACAATCAAACTCGCATGTGCTTTTTACAGATCAACATGCTGCTGAACTTTAAGGATGAGAAGCAGGAGTGTCCCTGTCCTGAATACATCCGAGAACAGCTGCTCGACTTTCATGAGGACCTGATGAGACACTGTGGTGAACTACTAATCAGCTTTACCTGCACAGCCAACAAAACATTCACATTAACACAAAGAGGGGATCAGTCATATTAGAAGCATGGGTTCATTCATATCCATTTACTGTATATTCATTAACTGCAAACATAGGAGTATGCACTGTGTACTGATCTCTCCATTCTGTCAGGTATAGAGTTGAATGAGGAGAGAGGGATAGACGGTGACAGTGACTTCACCATCCGAGGTCGACTCTTGTCGTTGGTGGAGAAAGTGGCTTACCTCAAGAAGAAGATGGCCAATCTGCCGAAAGAGAAAAAAGACAGGAAACCCAGTAAGTCAGCTCCACAAACAGATCCACAGACAGCAGAGGGTTGTGTGTGGACATTTGGCAATTTGTTAGCCTCAGTATTACAGTTCTGGAAAAATACTGAAATCACACAGAATATGCCTTGTATTTAATGGTCAGAATTCCATTAAATGTGGTATGTACCTTTAGATCTCAGATGTTATTACCTCCGCCAAGGTCTGTCTGTCTGTCTGTGTGTCTG
>CAFUXE010001612.1:47152-61880 GCA_903364295.1 Serranus cabrilla | reverse complement strand
CAATACTTCACTCCCACTCTGTGGGGTGAAGTAATTAATGATAAATCATGCCAACCAAATCTTGCTTTGTTCTTTATATGCAACATCTGTTGTTACAATATTGGCAATCATGTACAGAAATGAGAATAACCTAGGAAGAAATATTCACTACCCATTACACTATCTCCCTGAAAGTATGGTGGTTATAGTAGTCTGGGGCCTTTACAGCTTCTCAAAGTAATATAAAGTTTCAGACAGTGAAGGACATGCATGGACCATAACATACATTATAAACGTTCTATATAATCTATCTCTATCTGTCCAGGTGCGGGCCCTTCCCAAGACCTACACCATCAACTCAGTATCGATCGAGGACACCATCAACCTGTTGGCTGCTCTGGGTCAGATCAGATCTCTGCTGAGTGTCCGGATGGGAAGAGAGGAGGAGAAACTGATGATCAGAGGGCTGGGGTGAGAACACACTCATCTGTAAAGCTCCTGAATACTGATTTTGATATCATTTGGTCCACTTCCCTCTCCATCTATATGGAGCGCAACAAGGCACTCTAATCAGCTGTCTGTTTGTTGTGGAGCACAGATAATGTCTAAAGAGCGTTTGTCCTGCTTGTATGTGGAGAGTTTGAGAGTTTGTCCAGTCAGGCCTTGCTGATACCCATTCAGGAGCTCAATTCTGGGTACTAGAGGAAGTTGTACTATCTGTGGAAGTATACGTAATGCTCAGCAGGCTCAGGCCTCATATTAGAATGTTTAAAGTGTGTCTGTTAAGACAGTAAAGATTTGTTTCCATCTGCACATTATATGGTGAATACAGCCTGAGCAAATAACACCTATATTTTATTTTATTTGCATGATTTCCTGCTAATTCCCGTGGAAGATTTTTAACTTGAGTATTCAAAATCAAGCAACCCTAGTCTAGACTAGATTAGACTAAAAGAAGTCCATGATGTAAGTACACCAACCAATTTTGTACTGGGCTACACTTACTTGAAATTCTCTAGCATCTAAGAAAAAGGAAGGCAGAACTCATTAGGTTTACAACACCCTGAACATGCAATGTTTAGTTACTCTGTTTTCCTTTTACTGTATAAAATGTTCAGTCTGTGCTCACACTATAATGTTGATTAGAGCCTTAATGAGTGTAATAACCTCTGCATCCCCCCTTATTCTGCAGTGATATCATGAACAACAAGGTGTTCTACCAGCATCCCAACCTGATGAGAGCTCTGGGGATGCATGAGACTGTCATGGAGGTCATGGTCAACGTACTCAGTGGAGGAGACTCCAAGGTATGAAGTATGTATGAGCTGCAGAGCCAGAAAATAGGCTTAAGTACTGAAGGTGGATCAGGATGTGGACAGAAACCAGGACCAGCTTAACTGAATCACAAACATGTTGCTCTCTTAAGCATATATTGGATGTGGTGTAGACGTCTGAATGGGAAATAATGTTTTATCTGTTATGTACTATGAATGTCTTCACATGTTCTCAAAGCTTGAAACTTGTTCGATGATAATTTGTTGTTTAACATTAAAATAAATATATTGAGTAATAATAACCCTTTATGGACAATATACCATTTATAATGAGAAGACAATATTTCTACATGGATTGTCTGACATGAAGTCTGTGTTTTTACAGGAGATTACCTTTCCTAAAATGGTGGCCAACTGTTGTCGTTTTCTCTGTTACTTCTGTCGAATCAGCCGTCAGAACCAGAAAGCCATGTTCGACCATCTCAGCTACCTGCTGGAGAATAGCAGTGTTGGCCTTGGTGAGTATATGGGATTGCCGGTACAGTGGGCGCTTGTAATCCACAATATGTTATTCATTTTTTAGTACACTTGGCATGAAAAACCACAACTTTCCGTCAGTCCTTGAACGGATCACAGATTACAAAAATTTCCATTAGAAAAAGTATCCAAACCAAAGCTAAAAAATTGTGATATTTCTGTAAAAATCCCTTTATTCTACATGTCTCATATAAAAAATTGCTAAAAACAAACTGTTCGGAATAACTAGATCCTGTTAAAAACATAAAATTCTGAGCTTCTCAGCGACACTGTGAAGTCATGATTAATTCTGCTGCGGTGTTCATGTGACACTGAAAATCTGTTTACACAGAGCAGAGAGGAGTGGACAAGAGAGGTTATAAGTAGAGGTTGTAAAAATGCAAATAGTTCAATATGTTTAGCATGAGGAGACCCACATTTTTACCAATCTTCGTGACACTTTGGGACACTTATAAAAGTGTCGTATACATAAATTCCACTTTATTCCAATTTTTATAAATCATTTATCAGAGAAATTCAACTTGCTTTTTTCTTTTTTTTAATGATTTTTTAGTCTTTCCCGGCCTTGCAGCACGTTTCCTTACTAAATAATAAAACATCTATTTGAATTGAACTCTTCCTAACTGTATGAACAGAGTTACAGCTGAGAGGCTGGGAGTTTTCTCTCAGCATGTTCATATGTGTGCAAAGAGAATCTGTTTGCTGTTTTCTCACCAGGCAACATTGTGAAACCTGATTTGTTTTTACAGATTCATCCCTATTGCTCAAAGACAAAACTGCCTGTTTGAATAGTGCTGTATATCCAACAGGGCTGTATCCAGAAACAAATACAACTCTGTTGTTATATTCCCTATCCTCTTATGTTATTTATATCCTTTCCTTTCCTCCCCTCCTCTCCTTCTCCCTTTTCAGCGTCTCCTTCCATGCGAGGATCTACTCCTCTGGATGTGGCTGCAGCATCAGTCATGGATAATAATGAATTGGCTTTGGCTTTAAGAGAGCCAGACCTAGAGAAGGTGAGGCTGACAATCTTTTAACACACATACACACACACATGCAAATAAACACACACAAGAACACACACACATTTCAGCATTTCAGGGGTTGTTTAATTTCGAGAAAACAACATAGAAAAGTGTATTTCAGAGGACTAACAGCTGAGGAGGATTCCTCAGGGTATCATCCCAGCCCACGCCTCACTCAGAACAGAACTAGATGTGTTCCTGTGAACCTCATCAAATTTCCAAGCTCTCTGTATGGAAAATGCCCTCAAGGGGGGCGTCCCGGTGGCTCACTGGTAGAGTGCATCCCACTCGGGCTGAGTCCTTTGCTGCATGTCTTCCCCTTCCATTGTCTCGCGTTGTGTTTCCATTAACGAATTTCTCTGCACATGAAGATTTGCATATGAAAAGCTTGATGGAAACACCAAAATTTGGTAAAACCTTTGAAAAAGTAAGTTGCCCAGTTAAATCCAGTTCCCGAAGACTTTGTTTTCTCTCGTGGGAGGCCAAAGTTGTCCGATTAGCAACCTCTTTTTTGTTGTTGTTTTCTCTCTCATGCACGATATCTGCTTCTACTGTTTACTGACAGATTAACCTACAGCATCACATTACACTGCCATCTTCTGACCAGAGAATGTTTATGCAGCTTTGTTAATTCGCTTTAAACCAGTTGATGGAAACCTTCCTAATTCTCATTTTCTATAATGCGAGATTTCAAAATTTAGCTTCGAAATTAATTTTGACTCTAATGGAAACATGGCTACTGTCAAATAAAGCGAAACACAATAAAAATATCTTTGGAAAAAAAAAGAAAGAAAATGCTCTCCAGCAAGTAAGAAAGTAATGAATACCCATATAGTCAGTTGCAGATTTAATAGGAACACCTAGCTAAAACATCTTCTCCTCTAGAGATTATAATATTCAGGTTTTATTGAGTGTTTCACATGAGAACTGATTTAATTGTATGGTCATTTTGTGTCACCAGTTTGCTGGAGCTGACTCATATTGTGGTTATAGTATTCATTACACACCTGTTTATATAAACAACATATAGAAACACATATTAGTGTAATAATGCATCCAGAGGAGCATATAATAAACTGGAATCTTGGGGAATATACACAATTCATATCAGGCACATAGGGCCAAAACAATTAATTATAAAATAAATATGCCAGCACAGCAATTTTCTTCTGTCATTTTTATTATTCAATGTGCTTTCCACTTAGATGCTTGTTTGTTGTTGTTGTTTTAATAAATTATGTAGAGAACCATATGCAGTATACTAACGTGTCCCTCCCTGTGCAGGTGGTGCAGTACCTGGCTGGCTGTGGGCTGCAGAGCTGTGTGATGCTGGTGCGTAATGGATACCCTGACATTGGCTGGAACCCTGTGGAGGGTGAACGCTACCTCGATTTCCTGCGCTTTGCTGTCTTCTGCAACGGTGAAAATTTAAACTCAACTATACTGTTGTCCCTCTGTGTTGGTGTATGCATGCAGTATGTGTCTGGCACACATATGTTTTCATGAACACCTCTGCTGTCCTGTGGACAGGTGAAAGTGTGGAGGAGAATGCCAATGTTGTGGTGAGGCTTCTGATTCGCCGACCGGAATGTTTTGGCCCAGCGCTCCGGGGTGAAGGTGGTGACGGGCTGTTGGCAGCAATGGAGGAAGCTATTAAGATCTCTCAGGATCTCTCCAGAGATGGTCCCTCTACCACGTCTGAGAGCAGCAAGACACTGTAAGATGACATCATTATGTCTCTCATTTATTCACAGAAAATCTTGTATTTACTGTTACACTGTCTCTTGTTATTTTTCAATAATTAGTCTGAGAAAGTCAGGAAGAGCTCATTTATCCCTTGCCATTATGATTGTGTCAGTCCCTGTAGCTGTTTGAATCTTGATCTCACTGTATACATTGAGCTGCTGTGACCTCTAGCATTATCACAGTCTCATGTAACTTTACAACCAACAACTAGAGACCAAGAGCATTCAGAGGATGTCTTAGGTTTTCCTACATTGAAAACAAGGGGGTTTCTCAGCAGTGTACTGATGAGAAGTGTCCATCATCCAACTGCTGAAAATAGATAAATCTTATTTACAATCACTGAATGGACAGAAATCAGTTGCACAGAAATTTCTACACTGTTCATAATTTTCTTGCCTCAGTTAGGAATTATTGAAAGGGAAGCTGCCCTGTTTTAGATAATAGTGGTTGGAACAGTTACATGTTTTGTGTGTGTGTAGCAGTGACATGCTGGAGGAAGAGGAAGATGACACCATCCACATGGGGAACGCCATCATGACCTTCTATGCTGCTCTCATTGACCTGCTGGGCCGCTGTGCTCCAGAGATGCATGTGAGTGACAACACAGATACACACACACACACACATGCAGACTGATAGATTCTAACACTAACCTAACATCTTTTATCAGTTAATCCATGCGGGTAAAGGTGAAGCAATCCGTATCAGAGCCATTCTGAGGTCCCTGATCCCTATTGAAGACCTGGTGGGAGTTACCAGCATTCCATTCTCCATGCCCAGCCTGGGTAAAGGTGAGCAAATCCTTCATCGCCAACCCTGTCTGCAAGCATAACACAATAAACCTAATGTTAAAAAATTTAAATGTGCAAACACAAAAAAGCCATGACCTAGTTGATGGTTATATCTTGTTTGCTCATTTTTTTTTTCTGTGTGTGTTTTGTGTTTACATGCATAGATGGGTTGGTGGTGGAGCCAGACATGTCAGCTGGTTTCTGTCCAGACCATAAAGCAGCCATGGTCCTATTCCTGGACAGAGTCTATGGTATAGAGGATCAAAATTTCCTGCTACACCTGCTGGAAGTTGGCTTCTTACCAGACCTGAGAGCAGCTGCCTCTCTGGACACTGTAAGTGTATCTGTGAAACTGTTGTGTGTTGTCCTTCAATATTTGCTTTAAAATTACACTCATTCATATTATTTTGTGAACAATGGTTCAAATGACACAGTTAAAGGACAGCTGCTGAACACAGTGAAGTATTTATCAACTAAAGAGACATGCATTTTTCTCAGGAGTTGGTGGAGACCAAACCAGAACCAAAAGCACTTACTTCCAATGGGTCAAAAGTAATATCCCTCCACATTGAATGCAGTGTTGGCTTGTGCCGGCTTTATATGTTCATAGAACCTTTGTATCCACCATATTATCTCTACTATAATCTCTACTTCTACTGTTTCCTGACAAATTATTTTACAGCAATACATTACACTGCCATCTTTTGACCAAAATATGTTTATGCAGCTTTGTTCATTTGCTCTAAACCAGTTGATGGAAACGTCCCTAATTCACATTGTCTTAAATGCATCATTTCAAAAGTTAATTTCAGAAAAACCTAATGAGTAGCTTGCCAGATAATATTCACCATATGCACCACTGGGGATGATGTTAAACCCAGTTTTTTGTCCAACTGATACAAGGGCTTTTTTGGTTAACACCTAAATATTCTAGTGTAGCCTTTTGGAAAAGACTTGTAGTCTTTCTCTCACACATAAACAGATTGGTCCTCTTTTCTGTCAAATCAGAAAAGACACTGAAATATAGTCTTCTTCTGTCTCTGTATTTGTGTCAGGTGGCTCTCAGTGCTACAGACATGGCACTCGCCCTTAACAGGTATCTGTGCACAGCCGTGTTGCCTCTTCTGACTAAATGTGCTCCGCTGTTTGCGGGGACGGAGCCGTTTGCCTCGCTGATCGACTCTCTCCTCCACACGGTTTACCGCCTGTCCAAAGGCTGCTGCCTCACCAAGGCCCAGAGGGACGCCATAGAGGAGTGTCTGCTGGCTGTTTGTGGGTAAGACTGGAATTAAAATGCAAATTCGATGAGCATGAGTCAGAGTCATGAGAATCCATCATTGTATATTATTGTTAAAATATGCGGGAGCGGTTGTCTGTAAAGCAATGTGAGATTGGTGTTGATTTGATATCTGAACTTACAAACAGATATGGAACAAATAGTCATTAAGCTTCAGTTTAGTTATTTAATCTATATTTTGTTAGCATCACCATCTCTTCAGTATATTCTAATGTATTTAATTGCTCTACTCAGTATTCTATTTCTTTGATGCATCCTACCTGAAGCGGTTCCGTTGTGTCATTTTTTTTGTTATTGGTTGTTTTTCTGTTGTGTTGTCTCAGTATCTAGGTTCTTATTCAGTGCATTGGATGCATATAAAAAGTTGATGTGCCTACAAAAGCCAAAAAAAGACATATTCAACACACACACAGCTGCAGACCTTTTTTTTTTGATAGATTAACCCGCCTGGAAATATGTGCATGTGGATGAGACTCTTATCCCAGCCGATACACCCACATTCAACCATTAAGGGGCCGTGCAAAGCATTTAATTAATGTTGATGCTAAGAAGTCAGCCTGCTGATAAATGTGTCTCAGTAACCAACAGTGGATCAATCATGCAGCTTTACTCACAATATTTATCTGTTTACAGCAATCAGACTGATTGCTTCACACCTTGCCAAAATTATCATGTCAATCAGTGGTATCCAGCAGAGAGCTGTCACTGGTTTCATTTCCACACGTTGCTTATTTACACAATCAGTATGTACAGGGGGTAAAGATATGCTGGATGAGGTGCCTGGAGCAACAGATTTGATATGCCATTTGATGAAATCTTGGATTTCTGCAATCAATGATGATAATTCCATCAGTTAATCAATGATTGATGATTTTAATTGGCTTATATCTTTTACAATTGATAGTTCAAATGACACTACTGGTTTGAATGTTTATGATGAGGTGTGTCTACTGAAAGTTAAATTTAATTATTATAATATTCCCCAGCACCTCACCATCTGTCTTTGTACTTTATATGCCTGGGTCAGACCTACAGCTGTGCACATTCTCCTGTCAAGTATGTTTTTATAGATCACAACGTTTGCCTCAGACGTGGCACCATCTTGTGAATACGCA
The DNA here is from genome assembly GCA_903364295.1 of Serranus cabrilla. NCBI lineage: Eukaryota > Metazoa > Chordata > Actinopteri > Perciformes > Serranidae > Serranus > Serranus cabrilla. The sequence continues at coordinate 54,116 of CAFUXE010001612.1, read as the reverse complement.
TTGGTTGTTTTCTATACAGTTTATGTCTGACTGAAGAGATAAACAAAACATGTATGTTATCTTCATAATGTCTAGTAAGCTGAGGCCTTCAATGATGCAGCATCTGTTGAGGCGGCTGGTGTTTGACGTTCCGCTGCTTAATGAACATACCAAGATGCCTTTGAAGGTGAGAACCACATTATTACATTGTTACATGTCACTCTAATCAATTTAAAGGTTTGAATGAATCTACCAGGACTATACGCTAGCTCTAGTAATAGGAATATTTATTCTACACTAAATTCCACCACGTACATGTTTTTTGTTCAGACAACATTCACAAAGTAGAAGGCAAGATTCTCACATAGAAATGTGACCATGTATGCAATATAGGAGAAGTTTATTATTTTATTCTTTTTATTATTTTCATCCAAACTACCTTTGAATCTGCTTATCTGATTTCAGATGTACTAGAAAATATATTCATGAACAAGTGATCTCACACTTTGTGTTTGTGCCATCGGCTACGCTGTTTTATTTCAAACAAACAAGCAGATGGTTGATGAGTGTCCTCTTGACTTTACCCAGCTGTTGACCAATCACTATGAGCGTTGTTGGAAGTATTATTGCCTGGCTGGGGGCTGGGGCAGCTTTGGAGCTGCATCAGATGAAGAGCTTCACCTCTCCAGGAAACTGTTTTGGGGAATATTTGATGCTCTGTCACGCAAGGTAAGGCTCTTGTTTAGCAGTTTTTAAAAGATAGAACATTAAATGAAAAATAAATGAATTGAGTGGTGAATTAAATCTGTGAATTTGTAAGGGGTACTCTTTATTCCCATTAACTTACATGAAGTTAAGACATTCAAAAGGGATAGAAAAATGCCTTGCAATGTTAGGATAGCAGTGCTCTCCGATGATGTATAAAGCAGCATGCTATTTATGTGTTTTTGTGATGTAGCGGTACGACCAGGAGCTTTTCAAGCTGGCCTTACCATGTCTCAGTGCGGTGGCTGGAGCTCTTCCTCCAGACTACATGGAGTCCAACTACATGGCCATGATGGAGAAACAGTCATCCATGGACTCGGAAGGAAACTTCACTCCACAGCCTGCAGACACTACCAAGTATACCACATGTTTAATAGAAAGTTCAATCTCTGAAATATTTGTGGTGCAGATTCACATTCATATTCATGTAAAGTTGCAAAGAAAATACATTTTTTTATTGTAATCAAAATACATCTTGACATCTGTGTGCTTTTTTTTTCTTTTCTGTATCCATCAGTGTGACTGTCCCAGAGAAACTGGACTACTTTGTAACCAGATATGCTGAGCACATCCATGAGAAGTGGTGTATAGAAAAGGTAAGGAGGCCATATAATGTTTACAATTCAAAAATATAACTGTCATAGTCCTGTTACTGGTTTGTTTTAAGCTGCAATAACTGACTTCCCTGTAGTTATCTAATGGGAATTAAATAAATATCTAAATTTCTCTGATGTTTGTCTTATAGTTCTCCAATGGCTGGTCATATGGGGAACAGACATGTGAAATCTCCAAGAGCCTCCCTTCACTGAAACCATACAAAGGCCTCTCTGAGAAGGTAATCTCTATGCATCTCTGAGTCTGGCCTGATGTTATTATTGTTTTGCAAAAAGAAAAATGGACTGCCCTTGTTTAGCGCTTTTCTAGTCTTTGCTACCACTCAAAGCTCTTTGACACTACAGACAGCAGTCATTCACCCATTCACACACACATCCATACTGGTGCCTGAGGCTGCCCTACATGGTGACATGCAAGTTCCATATTTAAGAAAAATTGGCTTAGCAAATGTTTTGTGAGGAAATAAATACATTCAACATTTTTGCTAAAGCTCAAGGACACACATATTTTCTGGTAAGGAACATTGAATGTAATGATCTTTCTTTTTTTTTAAACTTTTGTTTGTCAAAAGCCAAAACCAAACTCATAACTGAATCTTTAAGTCTTTCTCTGCAGGTTGAAATATATTATTTTCTCATCAAAATGTTAAGGCACAAGTCATTAATCAGTAAGAGGACTGTGTGAGGAGTTGAGATCTCCAGAGACTTATTTGTAATTATGACAAGGAAATGCTATATCTGGTATATCTTGTGGTTTATTGCCTTTTAAAATAATATTTTATCGAGAGGCACTTTGTTGCTGTCAGGTTTTGTCTTAAGTTTCGATGTTATCTTTCAGGATAAGGAGGCGTATTGCTGGCCAGTCAAAGAATCCTTGAAGACGATGCTGTCGTGGGGTTGGAGCATCGACAGGAACAGAGAGGGCGACCCGGCCAGCCTCCACAACAAGTCCAGGAGGATATCACAGGCCAGCCAGGTATACACAAACACACACACATGAATTACCTTCAAATTTAGGTATAGAAGGTATTCAGATAACCTCATAAAGAACTAACATTAGTATATATCATATCTTCCACAGCTGTCTTTTGAAGGAAATCCATCTTTCAGCCCCAGACCCATTGATATGAGCAATGTTACACTGTCTAGAGACATGCAGGTAATATATATAAATATATTATATACAATACATGTATTGAACATTGTATTTCTCTAGATAAACATATGTTTAACATTATTTTTCTCCAGTCTATGGCAGAGCTGCTTGCAGAGAATTATCATAATATCTGGGCCAGGAAAAAGAAAATGGAGCTGGAGGCCAAAGGTGGATATTACCCAACACACATGCTGCATTTCCTAAAACCTTTTTCCTTTCCTACCATCTCCATCAACTCATTTTGTCTCCATTATTTGATATGACAAATTGTCTTTATTTTACCATTAGAGAGGTGTTCTATTTTGGGGATTTCTTTTCTCAAAACCACAATAAAATCATTTAAAATTGTAACAAAACGGTGCATTAGAAGATAAAAGATCATTAAGTAATCACGGACACAATCAGCACTGAACAACATAAACGCATATGGGGTCCTCTTTGTGTCATCGTGCTATCTTTGTTTTCTGTCCTGCTGTGTCGTGTTGTCGACAGGTGGAGGAAACCATCCTCTGCTTGTTCCCTATGATACACTGACTGCCAAAGAGAAATCCAAAGACAGAGAAAAAGCACAAGACATCCTCAAGTTCCTCCAGATCAACGGCTACACTGTGTCCAGGTAGGAACTCATCTTTACACTTTATTCTCAGGGTCTAGTTATTGATTTTTTAAATTAGTTTGATTATAGTTAAGTTGTGCGATTTGCCAAGTGGCACACTGTGTGTGTGTTGTTTCCAGAGGTGTGAAGTCGCAGGAGCTGGACACTCCAGCTATAGAGAAACGATTTGCCTACACCTTCCTCCAGCAGCTCATCACATACGTAGACCAGGCACACCAGCACATGATGGAGTTTGGTGAGACCTCTTTGTTACTCAGTGAATAGCAATGTTCATTCCACTTGCTAAGTGTAACTGAACTCATGTCAATGTGGGTTCTCTCCAGCTTTCCAGCTTAGGTTTAATTGGTGACACTAAATTGCCCATAGGAGTGAATGAGAGCATGAATGTTTGTCTGTCTCTATGTGTCAGCCCTGTGATAGTCTGGAAACCTGTCCTGGGTGAACCCGCCTCTCACCCAATGCAGCTGGGATTGGCTCCAACCACCCACAACTTAAGTTTGGATAAGTGGTTCAGGATGAATGGATGAACACAATTTGCACTTTATTTGTGTGGTGGAGCAGAGATTTCTTGCAAGACACCAGAAAAACGCAATGTGTCACCATTTGTATTCTCTTATGCCTACTCATGCAGTATGCAGCATTAGGACTGTAGGTCCTGGGACTAGAACTATACTTTATTAGAACCTTCTGTGATTACACCTGCAGATACCATCTGCTTTAAATCCATAGACACTCATGCAGTGCCTGTTCAAAATGGGTCTGTTCAGAACAGTTTTATTTTGTACTTTTTGCACCACAAATTGAACTACATTGATATTTTAGAGAATGAAATACAAATCTCTCTCAGAGCACATTTACTGTACCTAAGGCAATGTGTAAATCTATTCAGACCTTATTTTTCCTTGATCGTGTTTGCCCTTTATTTAGATCTGGGAACAAGACCGAAGGGGGAGAAAATTCCTCATGAACAACAGATCAAGTTCTTTGGAAAGGTCAGAACTTCATTAGTTTGTATTCGTTCGTTTTCTTTGACTTTGTTTGTTTGTCTCTTTTTCCTGTACATGGAATGTCCATTATAAGACCCATTTTTTTCTAATTACCCTGTGTATTTATCCCATTTAACCCTCAGGTTGTCTTGCCGTTGGTGGATCAGTACTTTAAAAACCACAGGCTGTACTTCCTGTCCACAGCCATCCATCCAATCAGCAGCGGAGGCCACGCCTCCAACAAGGAGAAGGAGATGGTGACCAGGTGAGTCTGTAAGATGAAACAACAATAGATAGAAAGAAAGCCATTGATGCCACCTGTGTAGTGTATAGCTCTCGCATGTTTTACTGTTGAATAAGACCTTGACTGTATGTTTGTTCTGTATGTTGTAGTTCTAGTTTACTACATGTGACTGACAGGCTCTGTGCCTTTATCTCTTCTGCTCTCTCTTTGTCTTTCTCTGGGTCGATTGTCTCACGGTTTCTCTTGGATGTTTTTCCCTACTTTCCTCTCAATCTTCTCCTCTCTCCTTCCATTGAATCCTTCCAGTCTTTTCTGCAAACTGGGAGTTCTTGTCAGACATAGGATATCCTTATTTGGTAAGGACATTCATGCCTCGTACTTCCACTTCTTTCTCCTTCTCTGCTGATGTTTTTAGTATATATGAGGCCGGTATGAATGGTTTCATATAAAGTATTATCTCTAGCTGTTCCTGGTCAAAGGGACAACTGTCATAGTCTCATAGTATTAGAAACACATTATGGATGACCCACTTCAGCTTCTGAGCCACTGCCACTCTGCATGTTCACCACTGCAACTGAAAAGGTGATAAAAGTCATAAATTATATGTATGTCAGTGTTGTGTGTAAAAACCTGTTAATGCTGCCCCAAGTGGCCACAAATCAGTTGTTGCAGACCCCTTTTCTGGTAGTAAACATGATGTTTCCTTGTGTTATGGTTAGTAATATTTCTGGAATGATCTCTTGAACACATAAGCCAATGCTGGCTTGAAAGTTTAGTTTTCTTGTTACATGACTGAAGAAAATACAAGTTTCTCTGAAGTGTTACCTGAAAATGTAACATTAACTGATGGGACAAGATTTGCCGACCCCTACACATATATTAAAATAAAAGTTTATCATTATATCGATAATATCGTAGATTTCAAAGCTTTATATGTACGAAAGGATTTGGACATTACATGTCCTCTAAAAGATATAACTATTATCTGTTGAATACTAGTTAAAAGTGGCCTGTGGAGTTTCTGTTTACATTGTGTGTATCTTTGAGGACTAGCACACATGTTGAATTCATTCTTTTCTCTTAAAGCTTAGCAAAGCAAACCTTTCTTACAAGCTTGAAATCTGCAGTGATGGTATCCATGTTTTCTTCATGTCTTTGTTGGCACACTGCAGTGTACTGCCACCCGTGATCAGTGGAGAAGCCTGAAGCCATTGGCAAGAATGTGTATTGCATCTTCTGTGTGCATGTGTGCACCCGTGTGTGTCCTTGTGTGTTTGCACAAAAACAAACAAACGAGTACCCACATGTACAGAAAAGCACACACGTGATTCTTCCGCGTTGTGTTCCACAGACAGACAGCTCCTATTAGTTTGACCGGGGCTGTTGTTTTGTCGTTTTAGTGAGCTGCAATGCTTGACACGTTACATCCCTCACAGATAGGAATGTCACACACTAACCAGTATGTGCACAAGGATTTCTGTTTATTATGTGATCCTGTCTGCTGTTTAGGTAACAATGCCACATCCATCGTCAACTGCCTGCAGATACTGGGACAAAGCCTGGATGCCAGGTAAGGAAAGAACTGAACCGAGAAACCATAAAAAAAAATGGAATCCCCTAACTCATCGATACATTATCAACCTGAAGAGTTTTCAAGCTTATTTCACTTACTTTCACCTCTAGGACAGTGATGAAGACTGGTCTGGAGTCAGTGAAGGCAGCACTGAGGCTGTACTTCGACAGTGCAGCAGAAGATCTGGAGAAGACGCAGGAGAACCTGAAGCTGGGCCAGTTCACCCACAGCAGAGAGCAGCCGCGAGGCGTCACTCAGATCATAAACTACACCACTTTCGCCCTGCTGCCCGTCCTCTCCTCCCTGTTTGAACATATTGGACAGAACATGTTTGGAGAAGACCTTATATGTGCGTACTGACTCGTCCTACTTATTTATGTTTGACTGGGACGTCACAGGTGAAGTCTGAACAATGAATGTTTCTCTGTTTCTCCAGTGGATGATGTCCAGGTTTCCTGCTACAGAATCCTCAACAGTCTCTATTTTCTGGGAACCAACAAAAGCATCTATGTAGAGAGGTACAGTATATCATTTAATGACTAATATCTACCCAAATGCACATTTCTTTGTTGTAGATTTTCCATTCTGGATTATTCAAAATGTTGTGTTTCCTGAATTTTGAGTAAGAAAGAGGAAAGGTGGATCTAAATACTGTATATTAACAATATCACCACATGAATTATCACTCATTGGAAAGTAACTTAAGACATCTACTCAAATACTGTACTTAATGCATTTTGGAGATACTTGTACTTTACTTGAGTATTTCCATTTATGTTACTTTATACTTCTGCTCCACTACATTTAGAGGCATTTTATTTAATGATCCATCCATACTTTATTAAAAAATGAAATACTTGATTGATGATGAAAATAATAATAATTGAATAATTATTCGGTTATCTCCTTGTCTCTCCTTCCTTCTCTCCAGACAGCGTCCAGCATTAGGGAAGTGTTTAGCTGCCTTCTCAGCAGCTTTTCCTGTTGCATTTCTTGAGCCTCTCATCAACAAGTTCAACAGCTTCTCCATC
>CAFUXE010001612.1:27402-46020 GCA_903364295.1 Serranus cabrilla | reverse complement strand
CTCTCTCTCTCTCTCTCTCTCTCTCTCTCTCTCTCCTGTTTTTTTGTGTTTGTGATTCACAAATAATGATAATAACTTGGCATAAAATGATATTTTAGGAAGGGTTCCTGGGAACTCATGTATGTTTGTTTGTCCACTGTTTAAAGAGTAGTGGATATAATTTAGGTAGCATTTAAAGGTTTAAAAATACAAACAGTGATGCCAAATAACAATTCCTTGTTGTCACTGAACCCTGTCTCTGTCTCTGCTTCTAAGTCTTCTCTCAGCCAATCATCAGCAAGGCCAAAGCCCAGCTGCTCAAGACCCACTTCCTGCCTTTGATGGAGAAACTAAAAAAAGTAAGTCTCAACATTTTGTTATGTATTATAGATTATGTGGCTCATTAGAATATTGGTGAAGTCAAATAAAGTACACGGTATGTTGATATTTAAATCATGGTCTGGGTGTACTGGTTGACTGCAGGGTGACCATCAGTAATTCTGCTCTGTTCACCAGTCTAAATATATGCACTGGCTGGTAGTAACCATGGCAAAAGGGAAGCAATCAGATGCTCTGTTTATAATTTATAATTTTATAAATTTACAATTTATTAGCCTTCTGGCTGAAAGCGGACTACAAATACGTCCTTTTGTCAATTTGTATCCAAGGTTCACCCTATTAAATGGGGTAGCAAACAACTTATTAATTGCATAACAACCCCAGGGGATGGTAATTACTCTTCCAAGAATTAGTCAAACCCTGTTGTGTCTTGTGTAAACTTTATGTTGCAAAACTCATGAATATATAGATGACTCATCTCTATTTTTGATTTTCAGAAAACAACCATGATATAAGCTGACAAATTCCCTTTAAGTTGTCACTAATGAGGGATTATTGTCTTCCCCATCATCCATTCATTCCTGAAAATAGACCCCTCTTTGGGCATAAACCCTGACATAGCTGTTACACAGGCCCTAAGATATGTGCAAGTAATGGGTTAAATCATTTTGACTGTAAGTCTGTAGTGCTTTTGCAAAATAGGACTTTAACACTAATACCTCTACTAAGATTACGAGATATTTCTCATTGAAATTGAGAGGAAGCTGTCTTTGACTTTGTCCTGTAGAAAGCAGCAGTTGTGCTGATGGATGAGGAACACAGTAAGGCGGAGGGGAGGGGTCTGTCAGAGACAGAGCTGCTCATCATGGACCAGTTCACCATACTGGTCAGAGACCTGTATGCCTTCTACCCTCTCCTTATACGCTTTGTGGACTACAACAGGTACAGTGCAATGAAGAACTTTGTTTTACTTGAAGGAGCCATGTGGAGTTTTCTTTTCCTTTTTTTTCTTTTTTTTACATTCAGCGCTATACAAAATATATGTAGAGTGCATTAGGAGGTCTAGTACTCTACAGGAAGCCTTAAGTAGTGCCAATATAACTAAGCTGCCTTGTTCTACTGACAGGGCCAGATGGCTGAAGGAGTCCAACCCAGAGGCTGAGGAGCTGTTCCGCATGGTGGCTGAGGTTTTCATCTTCTGGGCCAAGTCTCATGTAAGAAAATAATTTACAATGATGCAAGGAAAGCATGCTGCTGATTTAAAGAGATTTTTTTTGCCAGAAAAACACTGCCATGGTGAATTTTAAGGTACCATTATTCAACCAACTTAGTTTGAGGGCTGGTTCAGAGCTGGTGTCTTATTTCAAACCAGTTCTTTGGGTTTTGACATCCAAAGAACAAGCAATCTGATTATCGTGACTAACAAAAGCAACTAAAATGTGTATCATTCTTTTTTCTTTTTTTTCCCCCCCAAGAGCCTGACGACATTATATTCCATTGAGATTTTTTTTTGTGGAGTTGAGTCTGACTGTTATCCCGCTGCTACTTTGTAGAATTAAGCCCCAATCTGACAAAATGTGTCATGTTTTCATCTTTCTGCAGAACTTCAAGAGAGAGGAGCAGAACTTTGTGGTCCAGAATGAAATCAACAACATGTCCTTCCTCATCACTGACACCAAGTGTAAGATGTCAAAGGTAAAGATGGAGGAAAGGAGTGAACCAATGTGTACATATCAGAATTGTCCTGTGTATTGCTTGTTATGTTCTACTGCCATTAGATATGCTCTGATTTATGCATACAGCTATTTTGAACATAAGGAATAACGCAGCCTGACACTTAATAGACCCGTGTGTACATTTCTTTTGTCTTCTGATGTTTGACTTTGCCTCAGGGAATAGTTTCAGACCAGGAGAGGAAGAAGATGAAGAGGAAGGGCGATCGGTACTCGATGCAGACGAGTCTTATCGTTGCCACTCTGAAGCGCCTGCTGCCTGTTGGACTCAACATCTGTGCCCCCGGAGAACAAGAGCTCATTGCACTGGCAAAGAACCGCTTCACCCAGGTAGGAAAAGGCATTTGTCTGCTAGATTTAGAAAATTGCTGAAAATATCCCTCACTTGAATTTCAGGTCGAATGGTCACTTTGATTTTCAAGCAGTATCGTATGCCAAAACAAATTGATTGATTGATATAAGATATATAAGTAAACATACATTTACAATTTCCTGGTACTTCCTAGTATTTGACAATACTAGGAAGCCTATGAAAAAGGATATAGAAACAGCACAATCAATTATTTCCAAAATGGACGTTTTTTTTGTATATTAATTTGTTTGATCAATTTTTGTATGCAAAAGCTGACATAAGTTATGTTGGTGGGAGAGAGGCCCAAATTTCTCACCCATCTCTCTCTGTTTCTCTCCATTTCTCCCTGTCAATAAACACTCCCCCAGCAAAGTGATGTGTTCAAATCATGATTAGAATAACAATAACTTCCTGTGAAAATCTTCTCCTGCAGTTCATTGAACCCCTGCTACCATCTGAAGGCAGCCAGACACATATGATGATAAATCTGGAGCCTCTGTTCTGTGAAGTGCCATTTCTCACAGCGTTCCACTGTGTTTACCTTCATTATATGCTAATGACACCACGCTACAGAATAACAACCCACAGCTCTGGACGAGGGTGGCCACATGTCCCCCTTTATGCAGGACTGCATAGCATTTTTAACTCTTTCCACATATTTAGACAATGTCCCACATTTTTATTGGCTTTAGTTTTTGAAACTCAAACCAGTGCAGGGCAGATACGTCTTATAAATCAGGTTTTTATCCAGTGCAGGAAAGCAGGGAAGACTTGATGCACTCCTTTTCACACAGCTGCGGCACAATCTGGCGAGAAGTGATGACAAGCAGCAAGGGAGGACTATATCTTTGAAATGGAGGGGAAAATATTTGCTGGCAGAAGGAGGTGTCACCTTAAAAAAACATTGATCCGTTAGGTCGATCAGGGCTTATTATGTCATTAACTGTGGATGAGAGAGAAAATATGATACCTGCTGCTGCTTTGCTGTATGGTAATGATAAATCTCTCAGTGACTTTTAACAAAAAGAAGTGTGAACATGTATACAGACACACAATACGACACAATATTTTGGGACAATCTTTTTTTTATCATGCCCTTTTGATAATGTAAATATCAGTAAATCACTTAAGACTCCCTGATTGTGCTGATCTAATATGACAATAAGTCTAAATATTACAATTATCTACTGCAAACATACAGTATTGTTTGCTTTTGATATCATTACAAACAGAAGACCTGCTGTTTAATGGTTCCCTTTGTCTCACAGTGCAGCTTACATTTACTGTGTTCACAGAAAGATACAGAGGATGAAGTCCGAGAGATCATCAAGAACAATCTCCATTTACAAGGAAAGGTACGAATACTTTGAGGTTGTTATTGACTGCTTGTATATAAGTATATTTGGGATAAACTCAACATTAGGTTGAGTTTTAAGAGTGTTCGTAGAAGCCTTGATACACATTTTAATGCATTTCCTCATGTTGTGTTGTACAGCTGGAGGACCCAGCTATTCGCTGGCAGATGGCTCTGTACAGAGACCTCCCTAATCACTATGAGGACACTTCTGATCCAGTGAAGACTGTGGAGAGAGTCCTGGAGATTGCTCATGTTCTCTTCCACCTTGACCAGGTGTGTGTGTATGTGCGTGCCTGCATGCATTCATATGTGTGTGTCGTGCTTTATACTCCACCTCAGTGTCATTCATGATTACTACACCGGCTACAGGGGCCAGACCTTAACATGGTAGAAGAGCTGCCATATCATATGCAAGCAAAATTGGATTTCGGCTTATGCTTTTACAGTAAAAGTGTAAAGTTGTGTTACTTTTACATAGATTGATGAGTTTAGGCTGAACGACTTGTCCCAGCAATGTAGACAATATGGCCAGTGAGCTGCATCAGTAGGAAGCCAGCCATACTGAGTGTTTGAGTTTGTGTTTAGGTTGAACATCCTCAGCGCAGTAAGAAGGCTGTGTGGCACAAACTGCTGTCCAAACAGAGGAAGAGAGCTGTGGTTGCTTGCTTCAGGATGGCACCTCTCTATAACCTGCCCAGGTAAGTTTTGCATTAATATATGGTAACAAACTGTTGCTGTACATCTGGTGTGTATCGTCTAAAAAAGTTTGTATTCCTACTGTATTTCCCCCAAACTAGGCATCGGGCTGTCAACTTGTTCCTGCAGGGCTACGAGAAGTCGTGGATTGAGGCAGAGGAACACTACTTTGAAGATAAACTCATAGAGGACCTTGCTGTTAGTTGATTTCAGTTATTTTCTGTGAGGTTTATGAAGTAGTCCTTGAAGGTCCAGTGTGTTGGATTCAGTGGTGTCTAGTGGTGAGGTTGCAGATTGCAACCTACTAAATATGTTTCTGCTTACTCCTCCGTTTCCAAGTGAACAGAACCTACATATGCCTTCAGACTGGATAAAAACACATAAGGCCCTCTGTAGAGCCAATGTTTGGTTTTTCCATTCAGGACAACAGTAAAAAACATGCCAGTTCAACATGGTGGACTTAACGGAAGAGAACTGGCTCCCTATATAGATATAATGGACTCACTCTTAGCTAATTGGAGCAAAAACATTCTTAGATTTAGATAATGATGATGATGATGAAATTGTAATCCATTGCTGCCACTAGAACCCCCTAAATCCTGCACATCGGAGCTTTAAGGCTATTTTTTTTTAAGTGTGCATCATAGAGTGTCACATTATAGTGAATGTGTGTTCATTTCAGAAACCAGGTGACCAGGAACCTGCTGAGGAAGAGGAGGGGGTAAAACACATTGATCCACTGCATCAGCTCATTCAGCTGTTCAGCAGAACAGCCCTCACAGAGAAGTGGTGGGTTCTCATAGATCTACTATGGTAGAAACAAGTTACACCAAACATTCACTGAGTGCTTTTCTAGTTTCCATCTGGCATGTTTTGTATCAAAAATATTAGCTCAAAGTAGCTTAAAGTTGTATCCAGCTGCATTTGATTTTCAGTGGGATCAGTAGTACCAGTGTTCCCTCACATAACCAGATTAATTTGAGTCAATGCTACAATAAAATAAAAAAGCTTAATGCAGCTAAAATAATAAAATCTGCTCAGTCACCTGTTTAGGCAGTTAACATGTTTTGTTGTGTGTGCATGTATTTCCTGTTGCAGTAAACTGGATGAGGATAATCTCTACATGGCCTATGCTGACATCATGGCTAAGGTACCAGCTGCTGAATACAAAAAAGTGTCACGTGAAAGCCAATCTAAAGCAAACGCCTTCCAATAAAGCATTCTCATTTATATCACTGTTCACTCCTTCAGAGTTGCCATGATGAAGAAGATGAAGATGGAGAGGAGGTGAAGAGTTTTGAGGTAAGTGATCTGTCAATCATTCTATCTATCAGTCCCCATGATGGTCATGGCTGTAAACGTGCATGCCATGTGTGTCCTGCTTTACATAAATAGGAGAAGGAGATGGAGAAGCAGAAGCTGTTGTATCAGCAGGCACGGCTGCATGACCGCGGAGCTGCTGAGATGGTGCTTCAAACCATCAGTGCTAGCAAAGGTACGTTTTACTAACTGAAGGCCCTGCCTCTGTACACAAACTACTGCACTGAAAGTTCTGTATACTTTAATGCTCAGGTTTATGCATGTAGGTAAGTGGAAAGCAGCAAACATGTACTTTCAAAACTTGAGTTGAGTTGGTGCTGACTTGATGCTTTGCAGAAGAATAATGATAACTACTTATCACTGCCAGTGTTAAGGAATGAAGAAGGAGTGCAACCTGTGAAGACCACGCTAATTGAAGGGGAGAGCTCTTGGTGCTACAATATGCAATCAAGACCTGAACCACTAACAAAATATCTAGTTAAGAACGCTAGTTTTAATTATGCAAAATTATTATTTTAGCACTCTGTATCTAACAGAAAGGACAGGGTAGCTGTTAGCTCGCTAACTCATAGCTAACATTAGCTTGCTAAGGCACTTGCCTTAACATTAGCCTAAACATATGACAAAATAGACCAATTCTTTTTATTCAAACATTGAGAATGTGCACGCATAACAGTTGCAAAAAAAACAACAATAACAACACCATCATCCAGAAGAAAACTAACTAGCAAAAAATATACTTCTACATTTTCACTTTTGTCCTTTTGCAAATGTATTGTTTTTTTTTTTTCGGTTCATTAGCTTGTAAAAACATGGTTATGCTTTCTTCACCATATTGGTAATGCTTTTCACCACACAGCAGGAGGCACCTTCTTTCAATACAAACAGTCATCGGACAGTTGACCTGAAATTTATTGAAGAATAAAGACTGATTATATGGCTATATAAATGAGTCTGCTCTACATGAGAGTGGACTGATACTGAATGACCCTGCAGTTGTCAAGTCCAGGTGTTTTTTTCTGTCGTTCCTTTTCTCCAGGTGAGATGGGTCCCATGGTGGCCTCAACTCTGAAGCTGGGCATAGCTATTCTCAATGGAGGAAACTCTACTGTGCAGCAGGTATTATAGTCTTCTGTCATGTACATGGTTTGTTTTATTAGGATCTTATTATTGTTACTGTTTGTAGTATTATTTGAAGGACTACACACTCAGTGGTCACTTTATTAGGTACAGTTGTACATTTTAATACAATCCAGCTGTTCTGCTATTGTGTCTGCATTTATGATGAACCTAATATCCACAAAAGTATGTTTATTTGTTGGGATTAAGACCATACTGTGAAGTTTTTCATGTTATTGCTCCTGTTCTGGTTTTAAAGCATCATTTGGTCTAAAACATGACTCAGCTGTTTCATCATTCTTTTTGTGTGTTTTTCTATTTCTCTGACAGAAAATGTTGGATTATCTGAAAGACAAGAAGGATGTGGGCTTTTTTCAGAGTCTGGCTGGTCTGATGCAGTCATGCAGGTAACACTCCAAGCTCTTCCTGTTTCAACAATGATAAACATGTAAACAATGTATTCATTCCACAGGTGGGTTAGTTAACAGGCTCTAACCGTGTCTGGTTTAGACAGCAGTCAGGTATATTTAGTTAAAAGGCATTGAATAAATACATTAATAAAAAAAAATCAGTTACAGTGACTATAGTTACATGGATACCTAATTAGACTGCTCACCAATACACAGAAGCTAAAGCTGCATCACTGGTCATTCTGGTCCAATTATGAATAGTTGTGTGATTTAAGTAACTATATATGCAGACTACACCTCAACACAATGGAAGACAGAGTCAGTGTGATGGATGATTTCACTAAGAAATGACTACTGACAAGGGTAGACTATACACTTCTTGTTTTAAAAACCTGTGACCAAGTCATGTGAACAAACTTAAAGAAACAATAACTAAATTCAGAAACAATGCAATGCAACCTATGCGTCACCTACTTGTAAGATATGCCATGGTACTGATATGGAGAAAAATAACACAGTAAACGACACTGAATAACTAAGACATACTTTGGCCTTTGGAGGTTTTAGGTATGAGTCTCATTTGTTCCATGCACAGTCCTTTGGGCCAGTAGTTGCACTTTGTCCCAGGTTCCTTGAGGCAGACCATATCTTTACTTTGATGTTAGGTGTTTATTGTACGATGTGCTGCATCCGTAGTGTTGGGAGGTATTCATCCCCATCGTCTCCACTGGAAGCTGTTTATGCTGCTGGAGGCAGCGCCAAAGCAATCATGTCTTATTTTGTTCAATGCATGTTACCTTGACTAGAGAAATCGAGGATGTACAATTTGAGACTTGGGACCTCAGGTAGATCTCAAGGTCATCTTGTAACTTTCGATGAAGCACAGGGTAGAATGAGAGCTCAGGGTCAAGCGTCTGTCTAGCTCCGCTGCATCATGGGATCCCATTTGACATATTTTTAATGGTTCAGAACAATAGAACTCAGGTTGTAGCCCACAGTGTAACTCTGGGGACTGTAGTACAGCATCTTAATTCCCTTTATTAATAAATGTCTGTTATAAGATCTTACAGTGTTTGTATCTTTGACTGTCCCTGGTGAAGGGAAACGTTCCTGAAAATGCACGCGTAAAAGTAATGCATCAGCTGTTTGGCAAAAAATGGTGAAATCTTTGGTCACCAGAGGAAATATTGGTGTTTGATTCAAGCAGTGTTCATTCTCTCCATACACGTACAGAGATTTACAACAGGCCTGTCTTTATTCCAGTGTTCTGGATCTAAATGCGTTTGAGAGGCAGAACAAAGCAGAAGGACTGGGGATGGTGACAGAGGAGGGATCAGGTAAGCTTCGCTGCACTATGTTTACACCTCACTGATCACTGGTCATAGTAATATTTCTTTTCATACGTTGGAGATTGGTGTTTTCTGATGATGTATAATTTGTTGAAATTAAATTGCTTTTCTTCACCAGGTGCAGGCTAATTCTCAATTGGCATTTTAATTAACCTAAGGATGGTACATTTAAACCTACTCATTAAAATGACTTGCTGAAACCATTTGTCTCATAGAGGAATGCTAAAAAGGTAGATTCCAATGTAGCTGACGGAAGAACTTTGTCTTCCTCCAATCAAAACATATCAATGATTGAAAGCATTTATATTTCTAAAAGTGTTCCTTTTATCTCCTTTTTCTTGCTTTGTCCCATTTATTCTGTCATCACTTTGGTTGAGGAATTTGTTGATTTTTTTTTATCAAGTTGTAATGCAGTGCCACCTGTTTTTCATATGCATTATCAAGTATGGTTTCCTAGTGTACATGTGTACGTGCTTATGATTTTCCTGTTACATCTTCTGTGTGTATATATTTGTTACAAATGTTCCTAATCATATTATAAATTGCATACTAAATTCAAATCTTAAATTCTCAAATAAATAATATTTTTTATTTATTATTTTGTATTAGTAGAATTTGAAATGTAGTCATATCTTGCAAGCTACTGGATATTTATAGGTAATTATGAGCTATTTATATTTATAAATGTATTATCATGTAAAATTTCAGTTTTTAAGAAAAGAGATAATTACCTGAAGATGCTCAGCAGCCTCCCTGAGTGTTCAAACACTTTTCTTTCACAGGGAGGTCACTACAACTTTGCACTACAAAGTGTATGGCTTTGAAATTAGAGACACGGATCTCTTACAAACAGTCAAAGTTGGTTTCTTTTGAGCATAAAGGTAATTATTTGCAAAGCTGAACCATGACCTGCCCTACCCATGCCCCATTTCTACCAAAACAGAAGAAACTTTAAGGGAGCTTGTGGCTGGAAGGTGACAGTTTGTAATGAGGGTCAGTCCCTAAACTGGCAGGATTAATCTGGGTGGGAAAACTGAAAGAGTAGGACTTGCTCCATCCCTCATTACCACCACTGAGGTGCCCTTGAACACGGCCCTTAACCCCAACTGCTCCGACA
The DNA here is from genome assembly GCA_903364295.1 of Serranus cabrilla. Taxonomy (NCBI): domain Eukaryota; kingdom Metazoa; phylum Chordata; class Actinopteri; order Perciformes; family Serranidae; genus Serranus; species Serranus cabrilla. Next base: position 36,249 of record CAFUXE010001612.1, on the reverse strand, counting down.
GATAAGACTTTGGTTGTAACCCTTACTTTAACCCAACTGTACCCCTAACCCAACCCAACTGCTCCACAAAATGAGACTGTGATTGTACTAATCCCAAACCTACATCTAGGTGTGTTTTTCCTGAAAAGGAGACCATGACTCTCAGTGAAACTCCCCTCAATAAAAAATAACATGATAATAATTATGATAACAGTAGATAAGTGATATAGGGAGACCTTGTTCATGCAAATGAAGAAAACCCCATAATTTAACAGTAATTATGTAAAAACTGGCCTTGTATTAATAGTAACTACACCTACTATACCTATAGTATAGCACACATACAATATAAAAGTCCAGATGATAATGTTTTACTAATAAATTAATTGTCTTGTAAATACAAAGTAATCCCACTAACCAGCTTTTAAAGACCCTGTTAACTAAACAGGTTAACAAGGCCAACAGTCAAAAAAAAAAAAAAAAAGAGGTGGAAAAAGCGAAAGGTCTTGGTGTTATATTTATATATTTCAGTTTCCTTTCAGATGAGTAGAGTTTTACTGAGCTGTACAGGTTTTCTGTGGACACATTTGACTTTTCCCTGTTGACCAAACAACTAAATTCGGGAGTTTTTAAAGCTCTTTTCCCTATATGTAATCTTTTTTCTTTGTTTCTTTCTTTGTTTCTTACTTTCTTTCTCTCTTTCTTTCTTCCCCCTGTTTTCCTTTTCTCATTTTGGTTTACTGCACTTTCTTCCCTTCCTCAGTCATCACTCATGAGCGTGGTAATTATGCCTTCTGCCATTTCCTTGTGTGTTGGTCGGTCTCGCTCTGCCCTCTCTCTCACGCTCGCTCTCACTCTCTCTCTCTCTCTTCTCCCTCGTTCTTTTACTACGGTTGGTTAGTTGTTGTGTCAGTTCTGTCCAGGTCCTGAGTTTAAACCCTCATCCTTACCTACTCTTTGCTTGTAGCTACTTTTCTGCCTTACCCTCAGCATTCTAACCTCTTTTTTGTTTACTAGGCCAATTATAACACTCTGGCTGGTTTTGTAGTTGGTCTTTTACTGTTTAAAGTCTTAATCCACTTCTGAATTCTGACTTAAATTGTGTCATGTCTTCCTCTGCCACAATAAGCAAAGTGATGATGACTATGATGACTTCTTTTGGAATCTACCATATAGATGTTAAGATTTAAAAATCCAGACATGAACAGGCAGAAGTAGTAGAAATGCAGCTAGTGTCACAACCTGAGCCCATATCTGCCTCCTTCTCAGGATTTGTACAGTATCTGGCACATTCTAAATATTACTAATACTTACCATCCTCCACCCTACCCTCTCGGTCATGTAGTCAATCTAAAGTCAGTTGGTTGTTTTGTCTTAGTAATGGAGATGTTTATTGTGCTGGTTGTTATTTGTCGTGAAGTGTACAGTCCCATCTGTGTTCTCAGCCTCTATCTCTGTCCTTTTCTGACTCACTGTCTTAGGGCTGCAATGAATACAAAAATACCACAATCAGCCAACCGAAATGGTACATTCAGCATCTATCCAAGCATTTTCATAGCAAAAATGAATCAATGTCAAATGTGTATTTTAGTGTTTTTCAGCTCACAGTTTTGGTTTTAAGGTGCACAACATTGATACTTTGGTTCAGTCTCAGTGCTCTCATCAACATTGTTTGCATCAGGCAGCTGTTCCACTGCTCCCTGCTCAGCACCGAGCAGCAGACAGACACAGTAAGATGAGCTGGTGAACACACCACAGCAGTTAGTAGCTAAAGAGCCAGATATTCCATCCATGAGTTGGTGGAGAACAAACCAGAGCTAAAAGTAGAGTGAATAGTGGATCTTATTCAACTCATCGAGTGGACATTGATGCAACTGCACATAAATGTTGCTCTGTGTCTGCTGGAATGTGGAATTGGAACTTTTGGCATGTTCAGAATAGGATTTAATGATGTGATACTATGCCAATGTTGTGTTTAGAGCTTGTTCCGCCCCTGCCCAAAGTGGCCAGATAAAAAATGTTAAAATCAGTTAATGCAGCTTTAACATTGTTACAAATCAACGGCCATCTTCAAAGATTAGTACAGTCTCATCATTTGCCATAATACAGTCAGTTTCCAGTTTATTAGATACACCTAGCTAACACTACACTATAAAACATGGTAAAAATAAATAAATAACAGTGAAGTTATTTTACCGGTAATTTCTTTGAAAATACAGATATTTACATTTTCTTTACCTTAACTTCACAAATTTTTCTGTAAAAAAAGAAAGTGGCCTGAATTGTTTTTGCATTTTTTCTTAGAATTCACTGTAATTTAACAATCAAGAACATTAAGCAATTGAGTAATACTGTTAAAAAAAGATCATGTCCCATTATATCGATTCATAGATTTCAATTTCATGGTTAATATTTGTAATTAAAGTAATTTCCTCTTTTATGGTATGGCATTCGGACAAAAACAAGAAAACCCTGTAAAATAACAGTAACTTTATAGAAAAATCCTCCCCACATGAACATTAAACTGTTCAGTTTATAATTGATTTGGAGAGGTGTCAATTGTTCGAGGATTTAGTTTACGGTGCTAATGAACTGTCTTGCATTATAATAAGGTATTTTAAGCTCATTAATATTAATGGGCTAGACAAAATAACTATCATAAATTGTTATCATACAGCTGATCTTACATTAGTAAAGGCAAGAAGACAAAGATTAGGACACTTAGAATTACGATCAAAATGGCATTTCAAATGTTTTTAACAGTTTTAAGAGCAGTGTGATGTTAAAGCTTGTTAAAAAAAAAACATATTAAATGTATGGATTTATCTGCAAAAAAAGTCCAAAGATAAAAGTGAAATCACCCATGGTTGCAGCCCTGCTTATAACTCATCTCTCACCTTTTCATCCGTTCTGTTTGGTCCACCTCTTTTCTTTTTCTCTGTCAGTGTTGCACTTTGGACTTTAAAGTGGCTGTTTTTGGCCCTGCTGCTCTTCGAGCGGAGGGGGGTGAACTCTGATCCTTTTTTCCTTCCTTCCTCCCTTCTTCTTCTCTCTGTTAACTGGCTGAGCTGTGGTCTGTAGTCAGTGTACATGTCCTCATGACTGTTTTAAGTGAAAAAACTTGATTTGAATAACCCGTCCTTATTTTATGGTTTTATATTTTGACTTTTTTTTCACCCCAGTATTGTATTTTAAATTCATGATTTGGTTGTAGTCATGCTTTATACTGTGTACAGTGTAACAACCTTCCATTTTCAATGAACTAGAGGACATTTTATATGCAATTATTAGCTTAGCTTGTCCTTTTTTATAACCCTTTTTTTTATTCTTCTTGTTAAGATATTAGGAATTAAACTTTTATATGGTCTCATACTTTTATCAACTGTGAAAATGTATTCCCCTCATCTGGTTTATCACTGTGATGAGAATAAGCCTGAAAGTGCTTTTACACAATCCTTTAAAAGTATTTTCACTCTGTTTTTACAATGTTCAAAAACAAATTCAGTGTACTTGGAAAAAAAACAAACATCTAATGGAGAATTTTTTAAAGAAAATTAGTTTGGGGTCCAAAAAGGACCGTGATCAGAGAGGTCCCAGATTCAGAAAAGAGGCCCAGACTGTACCCTTTCAGTCCATTCACTTGGTACAACACATATAGAATAGGATATGATGCCCTGTTTAGGTTAACTGAAGTCATGACTGTTCACGCCTTTTAATACAAATGACCTGTGGTAATGTCAGTGAGACCCTATTGCACATGTTGCTGTCCATGAACAAAGCCATCCCTCAGTTCTTACACTCATAACTTTGTGGAGAACACTCCTGCCAGGTTGGTCCAGTAGGGTACTGCCAGCTTAAAAAGGTTTAACAGCTCCTGTAGGTGTTTAGTGTTCAATTTTGAATTTACCTTTAGCACTTTAGCACCTGACCTTTAGATGAGAGCTTCTCAATGTTTTTTTTCCTGCCTTCTTCAGCCTTTAAGGGATTTCTGTTAGTGATATCTTTGCTGACGTCAGTTGACATTCCCCACACACTTTTGTTCAGTTTCATACTAAACCGTTACTATACTATTTATACTATATGTGTTGTATTTAGGGAATCAACTGAAAGGGAACTACGTGTTGTGTCTATAACCTGTGTGCACTTTCACTAAATTGCCTAAATGAAAAAAAGAGATCTGCACTTTCAGTCTTAGTTCACACCCACAGGTTTTCCTCCCTCAGCCCAGTCCAGTTTGTTGTCATATTGTATGGATGTATTCTGTTAATGTTTCTGTTGTTGTATAGTGTCTCATCTTTCTTTCTCTGACTCTCTTTTCCTTTTGCATTCCTTGGTTCAAAGCAGCATTTTAGCAGAGTCAGAGCAGCTGTCCTCAACTTCCTCAATGCATTTGTAATCAACGCAGAATCTACAATAAGAAGCAGCAACCAACACGTTCTTTTTTAACCCAAACCAGCTTTGAGAAAACATGAAAAAGGCCTAAATCCAGTCCTGACTGTAAAATGCTGCAGTTTAAAAACCAACCCACTTCAGACCACCACCAAGCGCTGTGGCTGCCCACTGCTCATTCAAGAGTGTGTGTGTGTGTTTGCATTAGTTCAAACTGGTGTATTATGACCCTACACCTTTTACTGACTGAAAGAAAACACTTGGGGATTTCCTCGCATTAGCACCATCTCTTTTTAATACTTCTTCACTCTCCATCTTCTTGTCTGTCTATCCCTTTCCTATATGTTGTCTGCTTTTGTCTCCCCTGTTCTCTGACTTTCTTTATATGTATGTGTGTCTGTTTATATGAATGTGTGTGTGCATTCATGTGTGTGTGTGTGTTTGCACATGCCCGTGTTCCCGTGTGTACCTATGTATGTGCTCGTGTGTCTGCATGTGTCTGTCTGTGTACGTGTGTGTGCATGTATGTGTATGGGTGTGTTTCTTCTCTCCGGCCAGGTGAGAAGGTCATGCAGGATGATGAGTTCACCTGTGACCTTTTCCGCTTCCTGCAGCTGCTCTGTGAAGGACACAACTCAGGTGTGTGTGAAAGTTCTCTGTTACTTACTGAGTCAATCTCAGAATTTGTCCGAGCATCTAAATTTAGGGTTAATGTGTCAATGCTGAGCGTGTTTTTAGGTGTGAACCAGTAAGGTGGTGTTTATAATAGCATTGTATTTTTGTGCAGATTAAACTGAAGTGGTTCATGAAAACTTTATTCTGGCTTCCAGCTCAAGCAGTTATTAAAGTTGTTTCTATTACCTTATATTGTGTAACTGCAGTTTGAAAAGGTGATGGAAAATGTTTTTCTGCTACAAGCATGTCAGAGGAAATACACTTTTTTTTTTCTTAATCAACCCACTGATTAATGCAAATTTACTCATGTGGATTCTACTTTGATATCCAAGACAACATTACAGAAAATGTACAGAAATCTACAGAAAAAAAGTTGCCAGTTTTTATTCATTGTATCACATTTTACAAGCGCAAATTTGCAGTGTTTTACGATATCCTGTTTCAGACTTCCAGAACTACTTGAGGACGCAAACGGGGAACAACACGACCGTCAATATCATTATTTCTACTGTTGACTACCTCCTCAGAGTACAGGTTAGCTCCTTTTGTTCCCTCCTGCTACTTTACAAGGACCCATTTTATATTGATGTATTGTCTTATGTTGAAAGTTCATGAGTCCTTGCTGAGCCATACTGTTCTTAGATAAACTAAAAACCCTATAATTCCTATTCAGTAAGGTGGAATGTTAGATAAAAGACCGTACAGTGTGAGCAACACAACTTGTTTTTTGTATTTTAATACTTTACTACATTAGGTATAGACTTATAATTCAAATTTTGTCTTTTGAAACCATTTTTTTAGGTTAGTTGTTTTGGCAGTTAACAAGTCATTGACAATGACCTTGGCATTTGTCGCCATTAATTATTTTGTGTTTCCCAAGCAAGTCCATTGTGCAGACTTGCATTCAAGCAATACAGACATAGTATAGAAAATAGTTAAATTGCTGTGTTCCACTTGTATTACTCAATGCAAAGTCCCTTGGGTGAAAGCAACCATGACCCTGATGAAAAACAGTTTAACTCTTTTTTTACTTAACCATTTTATGATTTTTTTGTTGTTGCTTTTTTAGGCATTACACTTATTATTTTTATTCAGTTTATGAACTCGCAGTTAATCTGTCTCATTGTTGTCTTCTTATTTTCCTTGTTTGACCTCCTGACTCTCCTCCAGGAGTCCATCAGTGATTTCTATTGGTATTATTCTGGGAAAGAGGTCATTGACGAGCAGGGCCAGAGGAATTTCTCCAAGGCAATAAATGTGGCCAAGCAGGTTTTCAATACTCTCACAGAGTACATCCAGGTACGAGAAAGCAATCTGCAATCATCACTGTGGAAGTCACTGTTATTTAGAATGAACCTGCAGAGAGAAAATAAAGTAAGACAGAGAGATTCCTCACTTCTGATCATAATTATTTTGGGAAATGTTTACAGTCTCAGTTAAAATATGTACATTGGCTGAAGTGATAGACCAGCTGGCAGATATTGGCCTATCCCAGATACGTCAGTATCGCTGTATATGTTGGCTGATATGAAAACTTTTTCTTTTTGTTTTGTTACAGAATATAATGCAGAAAAATATGCTTAGGTCATTTAGACGTTTTGGCCACTCACTTTTCTAAATGAAGGAAACCTGCTGAGTGAAGATAATTGTTGCCTGTTGTCTCATGATGTCACAGGGTCCATGTACTGGCAACCAGCAGAGTTTGGCCCATAGTCGACTGTGGGACGCTGTGGTTGGGTTTCTGCATGTATTCGCTCATATGCAGATGAAATTGTCTCAGGTAAGTCAAAGTCACTGTGTGGAGCATTTGAGGACTTTGGGTCTAAGATGGTGACGATGTAATCACAATGTCCCCAGTATGAGTTCAGCCATGGAGCTTTTCATTTAGCACATTTCCTATAACAACTATCTAATGTAGGCAAGAAGTGCCTAAATATTTTTTTATAACTTTTCTATTGTCACTCATGGCTGAAGTGCTTTTGTTAAATTGTATAGGTGCTTTCTGATTTCACTATACACTATTATTTAGTAGGAGTTCACAACAACACCAAATCAACAAAACGGGCTGATCGCTGACTGAAACAAAGTGTAGATGGCTTGTAAACACTATTTTTTTCCCAATATTTCATCTCAGGACTCCAGTCAGATTGAGTTACTGAAGGAGCTGATGGATCTTCAGAAAGACATGGTGGTCATGCTGCTGTCTATGTTGGAGGGTAGGTCCACTGTCATGAGTACTGGTGTATTAAATAATAAAGCACAAGTGGCTTTCTGACAGAGCTGATAGAATGACAGAAACACAAAGTCACAAGGGTATTGGCACTGATTACTAAAACATTGTTACATCAGTCTTGGCAGTGTTCCGTAAGGTTATTTTTACATGTCGCTGTCTATGGGGCTTGACAGGCTAACAAAGTAAATTAACCAATTTAAGTGTCTGCAGTTGTCTTCCAAAGAAGACATTGCATCTCAAACATTAATGAAACAATGTCACAAATTAAGCTGTTGTTATTCTTTGAATCGTCACATTAAGTACAGCATTTAAATTTGGCCCATTACTGTACATTATTCTGAAGGGATGTGTCTTGTTTGACAAATTGTTCTAGTAAATTGTTGTGGCAGGTCACTGCTCACTGAGTGAACTGTCAACATGTCAGTGTCCTAAGAAAAAATTAACAGTGTCATAACTAAACAAGTTATGGGAACATGGCCAAGCATTGCAAATACTTGAACCAAGGGTTTTTCCCCTACGGATAGTTAAAAATATGTCATTTTTGTTGTGGCTTCAAGGATCTTCCTACATTGTACATGTGTTGTCTTGTTTGGCAGGTAATGTGGTGAATGGTACCATTGGAAAGCAGATGGTGGACATGCTGGTAGAGTCCTCCAATAATGTGGAGATGATCCTGAAGTTTTTTGACATGTTCCTCAAACTGAAAGACCTGACGTCCTCAGACGCCTTCAAGGAATATGACCCTGACGGAAAAGGCAAGCCTCTAAAAACACATTTTGTTCATCATATTTGTCATTGGGGAAGCATCAGAATCAATTGAATGTATGGTTTCCAGAGTGTCATGAAGAGAGCTGGTGATGATTTGTAGATTCATGAATGAAATCGCAGGTGTCATCTCCAAGAGAGACTTCCACAAGGCCATGGAAAGCCACAAACACTACACCCAGTCTGAGACAGAGTTCCTGCTCTCATGTGCTGAGACGGATGAGAATGAACTTCTGGACTATGAAGAATTTGTGGAGCGTTTTCATGAGCCAGCCAAGGTAACATGTTTATAGATTGTTTTAAAGTCTTAAAATGGCTTTAAATTATCTAAATGTAAGCCTTTTTGTTCTTAAAATCTGTCATTAAAGATATTTTCTTAGAGAACGGTTTCAGAATCTCAAAGAGGGTTTAGTAGGAGAACTCCCTTTTTTTCTTCTTTTACTTTTTTTTCCATTTGTTGGACCGGATAAAAGAGTTGGTGATATCTTTTACCAATATCAGAATAGAATTGGTTATTTGGTACAACTTGAGGCATTCTTTCACTAATCATTTACTAATGACAAATACTTCATTTTATAGATTAGATATTCTCATCTCATATTATATGTCCATCTCATGCTTTATATCAGTGTTATTTCAGTGTTTTACAGTATTGTATTTTCTATCTTTGACTTGAATATTTTTGTGTGCTTTGTTCTGTTCTGAATAATATCCATCAATCAATCCATTAATCAATCCAGAAATACATTAATCCATTCACCCAACCATCCACCCATCCACCCATTCATCCATCCATCCATCCATCC
>CAFUXE010001612.1:6642-25422 GCA_903364295.1 Serranus cabrilla | reverse complement strand
TTTTTTTTTTTTTTTGCCATATTTTTGCCTTATTTCTTTTTCCCGCAAGCTGTCCTAATCCTGTCTATTTAAGTTTATTAATCAATCAGGGATCAATCATCAAATATCCGAAATACTCGCTTCATCATGCTGATCTCTCAAAATCATCTCTATTGTGGTCAGTCTTACAGAAATACAGCCTGTGTTATTATAGAAAAACAAGAGTAAGGCTGCAGTAGATAGTCCAAAAAACAACCTCCTGTGTCTTTGCCTGAACACTTTTCTTTAACCATGATAAAAAAGGTAATTAATTCAAGGAAAGATGTGAAGTAAAACTTAGACAAAGACAGCATCGACCTTGAGGAACACCTTTGAAAAATCCTTGCAGTGATTTGATATTGGAAACTTAAAATCTTGGCAAGAATTAAATTTCTCAGCAAGATGCTGGTTAGCACTATAGTTCTGGACACTGCAGAGACACCCCCTTATTGTCAATATACCTAGGCAAGCCTCTGAATGCTATAGGTCTCTAGTTTTGGCCGTGAAGTTTTTTATTTAGACATCTTAAGGTGATCAAGGGACTGCTTTAAAAATGGGCATGTCATGTTATTTTGCCCCTCTTTCTGAGAGGTTATCATGGACATGGTGGTTTCCTAAGACCATATAGTTTCATATGTTACCAATAGTGTCTTTGTCGGCTACAGCCTCTGAAAAAAAGGGAGAGTTAAAGTCCAGTAAGGAAAAAAAAAATCTTAGGTATTTTTTAAGAGTAGTCAATTTCAACTGTTATCATCTGTTGTCTAATTGTTTTTTGTGTTTCAGTCAAAGGGCTCCTCCTCAGACGAAAAGGAAGCAACGGTAGAGACAGAACAGGAACCGGAGAAAACATCCGAGTATGTACACATTTTGTCATGTCATTTGATTGCTACGACATAACTATGGTGGCAGACAAAACGCACTATGTATTGTACAAACAGTGCAGTCTTAAGTACAGTATACAGCTGTAAAACCGCTGTTAATTGTTTCTCCCACTGCATGCAACCAGGCTGAAATAAAGACTTTCTCCCATACATTGTGTATTGGAAGCTGCTAGTTCTCTGTACCCAGCAAAGCATGCTGGGAAAACAAATAACAGGACATCATCTTAAATTCTCCTTATCTTACCTGTTTGTTTAAAACATGACGATCAATGGGAATATATTGAATTAATAAATGCAGCGACATTTTAACCCATGATGAGTACATAATATTATTTTTAAAATCATTACTCTTTTCACTTACCCTCCAAATGAAGCCACGGTGAAGCAGTACTTTGTTGTTAGCTGTGTGAATTGCTTTGTGATTTCAGGGAAGGACATGTAGAAAAACAACAGAAACAACAGAAGAATGAGAAGATGAAGCCAAAAGTGAGAAGGCATCATACCTCAAAATCTGATGAGCCAGATCTACAGGAGTCTGTCTTCTTGAAGAAGATCATAGCCTACCAGAGGAAGCTACTGGTACAGGGAACCTTTCTGTCCTTTTTCAGTCAGTCCAACTCTAATCATATTCACGGTTACATGTACGTAGTGGGGGAGTGAGGAGAGCTCTGATATTAAATATTTTGTCCATATTATTATATTATGTCTATAACTGGTGGGAATGCTGGGGGTATTCTTGCCTGTAATTCTACTTCAAAAAAGTTTTTTTCATATTATTTTTCTCCTACATTTTTTTTTATTATTATCTCCTTCCACATTTTTCATAGTAGAAACTTCATTCAAACATAAAAATATTCAGTTTCACATATTTCGTAATTTCCGAAATTTTCCACATATTTAAAGAAAATTCTCCATTCAAATGAATGGGGACCATGACAAAAAATTGTAACTCTTTTGACACTTTTTACTCTGTCGTCTCTGCAGAACTACTTTGCCAGGAACTTCTACAACATGCGGATGCTGGCGCTGTTTGTGGCCTTTGCAATCAATTTCATCCTCCTATTCTATAAGGTAATGGTGTAGCAGGGATGCTGTGCTCCAACCCAGCCACCAGAATAAATGTTGCCAGTTTACATTTCTACCCATTCTCATTTCCTGCTGTGGTGGTCATAAAGTTTTTTTGGGGAAAAAAACAACAATGCACGGGGTTTCAATGTTAGACACACAGTTGATGTTGTGAATTTAAATACTTGGTTATGTGGACTTGGCACCACAACTAATTGCTGAATCTTAACTACATGGATATGGTCAGGAAAAAAAATTAGGGTTTGGTTTTTTTTTAAAAGTACTCAGTGCGTAAATGAACACTGGTTCAATAAAGACTTGGAAAAAATAGAATTTGACAGTATTACCTATAGAAGTTAATTTACAACCTACAAACTTAAGAAAAGGAAGTGAAAATTGAGTTTAGGTCTTCTGGATGAAAACATACTACATACTACATATAATGTATTGAGGTGGATTCTGAAAGGGCCTTAATATAAAGAATTCAAATTGATGATAGGGAAAAGAAGAGATTTAGCTGAAAATGTACTTAAAGCCCATATTAATTGTGAGTCAAATGACAACATTTAATGTGGGATTTTTTGCTGTTAGTAACAGAGTTTACTTCCTGTACATGATCTATGAAGCCTTAACCACTCTGAGCTAAGGAAGTATATTTCATTGTGAGGCTGAAATATAGGGTTGATCGTGATTTATATCTTGATATATTACATCTAACCAGTTTCACATCTCCCTACCAGGTTTCTACCTCCTCCTCTATGGTTGAGGAAAGGCAAGTGGTGTACACCAGCAGCCAACCAGACAGCAGCGTTCAGTGGGATCCACTGGGAGGAGAAGCGATGGAGACAAAGGAGGAGGTGATGGAGGAGGCCGGGGAGCCGCTGAAGCCTGTCACGGTCCGTTTTGTCCTCGAGGAGAGTAGTGGATACATGGAGCCCATGCTGCGCATCCTGGCTGTCCTGCACACTGTCATCTCCTTCTTCTGCATCATTGGATACTACTGTCTGAAGGTGGGCTCCTGGAAATCCTCCCAAAGCATTTGTTCTTGCACTCCATAATTCAATCCAAGAACACTTATTGTATTGTGTGTGTGTGTGTTTGTGTGTGTGCTTGTGTAGGTGCCACTGGTGATCTTTAAGCGTGAAAAGGAGGTGGCCAGGAAGCTTGAATTTGATGGCCTTTATATCACAGAACAACCATCTGAGGATGACATCAAGGGACAGTGGGACAGACTGGTAATCAACACACAGTGAGTATAGAGTGTGTGTGTACATGAGCTTGTAGTTTGTGTTATCCAACAAATCCAACAAGGATTTTTTGTGAAGAACTAGGAGAAAGAATATGAGATGTTGTTTCATATTGTGTTTTTGTGGCAATTTTTGTAGTTAAACTTAAATAATAATAGTTACAAATAAAAATACCTTTTTTGTGACTCATGAGACTTTTTTTCTTCTGATCTTCAGATCTTTTCCCAACAACTACTGGGATAAGTTTGTGAAGAGGAAGGTAGGTGTCACTCTTTTTTTAGTGCTGCCCAACATACAGTATACAGACTAGAGTCTGATTTGGCTATTGCAGGTTAGAAAGTGCTGAAATCTAAAAGTGTTTCTTCAAGAGGTCCTTCTCTTCTTCAGGTGATGGATAAATACGGAGAGTTCTACGGCCATGACCGCATCAGTGAGCTGCTGGGAATGGACAAGGCTGCTCTGGACTTTAGCGACTCTCACAAAAAGAGAAAGCCCAGGAGAGACAGCTCACTGGCTGCTGTGTGAGTATTTGGTTTGGGTGAGCTTGGTTTTAATTAATTAGCCAGTAAACCAATAACCCAAGTAATACCCAGATTTCATCCATTTTAATATTTATTTATATTCTAGATACATGAAGCTGCATCTTGTTGTGGCAATAATGTATCTGCATGCATTAAACTACCATTTTAATCTAGAGAGTGCTTCTGTCAAATGTACCTGCATAACATTCTTCACCAAAGAGTAACATGCACGGATGTTAACAATGACCATAGAGACAGAGCGCCACGCTTCATACCGTAAAGACCACGCCCACCAGAGGGTAAAAGTATAGGTGCCATAATACACAACCACGGGCTGAAACTCTAACAAAATGACTGTTTCTAGCTAAAACTATTAGATTTAAGCATATCAAATAATTGTTGTCTGTTTAACAGAAAGGACAGGTTAGCTGTTAGCAAGCTAAAATTAACTATATATTAGCAAGCTAAAGCACTTCATACCGCATAGCTTTCTCAATTATTACTGACCAGGACAGATTCCAGTCAAAGCACATCTACATCTGTATGTCAAAATGATTTTGTGTCCAATAACTCTCTTGTATTTCTGACCCTTTTCTCCTTCTGTGATCAGACTGAACTCCATTGATGTCAAGTACCAGATCTGGAAGCTGGGGGTCGTATTCACAGACAATGTAAGTATGGAGAGTCTCTCATTCATTAGCCATGTCTGGCTCCATCGTGTGGATTCACTGCTGAATTTCTCATCCACAGGGTTTCCAAAAACATTTTCTTATTTTCAAATGTGATCTGGATGTCCACAGTTATGAATGAAAATGAAGTTGTTTATTAATACATAGTAGAATAAATGAAATATTGTTTATGGATTATAATAGACTTTTAAATATTTGGTTTAATTTGCCATCTTTGCAGACATTTTCTTATTTGTCAGTCAAATTAACATATTTAAGAAACATCAATAATATATAAACAAAATATATATTATCAATGCAGGTCTAACTTCATGCATTCTTACTGTTGTTTCATTTCTGAGAAGTTTTGGTCCATCTAATGTCTAATTCAGGGATTAATAACAGTCACCTCATATCATATTTTCATAAACAGATACATGTGCAAAGAAGCCACATATTAAACAATTATTACTACATTTATACCCGTCCTCCCTGCTCCCTGCAGTCCTTCCTGTACCTGGCCTGGTATATGACCATGTCCATCCTCGGCCACTACAACAACTTCTTCTTTGCTGCCCATCTGCTCGACATCGCTATGGGCTTCAAGACTCTCCGCACCATCCTGTCCTCAGTCACACACAACGGCAAACAGGTAAACAATTATATACTCAACTACAGTATAGTCAAAATTAATACAAATGCACGCATATTTTGGCATTTGCAAAGTCCTCAAACAGTATTTCATACAGTACTTTACAGACCATCTCACATTGTAGTTCAGCTTCACAGCATTCTTGTCTTTATTGCTGTCTTCCAGCTTGTGTTAACAGTTGGCCTGTTAGCAGTGGTGGTTTACCTCTACACAGTAGTGGCCTTCAACTTCTTCAGGAAGTTCTACAACAAGAGTGAAGATGGAGAACTGCCAGACATGAAGTGTGATGACATGTTGACAGTGAGTATGAAGAGTGTATGGGTTATGGGTCAGACACATTTTCAACATATTGTACTTTACTAGAATGACTTGGGTACATTGGGCCTTGTGCATGAAGTTTTTCTTATTTTTCCTCTTAATGTTGTTCTTATACACAACAATAAGAGGAAAAAGGAAATCCTACATGGGATTCATGAAGAGTGTACAACAGCTAAGTCTGTTCTTACCCGTGAAAAAAATGTTAGTGAATTGCATTTGATCTTAAATTGGATGTGTGATCCAGGCAATTTGCAGTTACAGCATAAGGATATGCCCAAATAAACCCATAGAAGGGAAACAGACTTAAGTGCCATGTGCACACCACAAACCAACAAGCCACTGGCATTTGCCAGGTAACGACTCAGACAACAGAAGTTAAGACAAGAAAGGAAATGCCACTAAACAGCAGCAAAAATAGTAAAAAACAAAACAAAACAAAAACAAACAAACACTTTAAGTCCTTATCCTTTTCAACATGTTTTTCTTCCTTGAATGCAGGCCCAGGTCAGTTCAAAGTGTGACAAAAGAGATCTGCTGCATGTTAAAAAAAATTAATTAGTTCCTGTGGGGTTTCAGTAGCATCCGTGGTCAGGTCCCACAAAACCTCCCCCCTCATGTCTTCAGGTGGTGGTGTATACAGCAGGCCATGGTTATTTTGCATAGTTTTATAAATGCTATCCACCTACCATCAGCCTTTCCATAAACCAATAGTGCACTGCACCAGTGAACAACCTATTTTTGGATAAATGCCACTTTCTGCTTGGTCTGGGCATTAGTAAGTGTTGTTATAGCCACATTAATAGCTCATTGCCCACATAAACAAAATGTAAAGTTGGATTTGTGTTGAAAGATAATGCAGACTTGCAGCTCTTCTTTTGTTATTTAGGCTAGGTCTAATAATCTTATTTAATAAATAGACTATTAAATAGAAAGGGCTTCTGTTGCTTTGTCATCGTCACAGCACAAAAGCAAGTCATCTTGTCACAAGCTGTGCATATTGGCTCACATGTAGTCGATGGCGCTGTTAAATTTTGATCTTACCTAAGACCAAACGGAAACATTTGTTAAAATATCTTTTTTTGGTCAGACTTGCTGCCTTTTCACTACAGTTCAGTCTGATGCTCTGGGCATTGGCTCGCTGCTGGATCCTGTCTCATTGAAAGCAGCCAGTATCCTGAGGAGTCCGTCTGTAAAGAGGGTCCAGCTCCATTTATGGACACAATGTCATGGGTCAGAGCTTTTAGTCTGACAGTGTTTCACCCTCAGGCTCTGTATGCGGTTCAGCTGAGCTGCCGAAGATTACATGTTCTTTTTTGTCCGTTTCTTTTCCAGGCATCTGTTAGCTTTTTAGGAATAGAATGGGAATTGGATAAAGAAGATGAATTTTATGCTACTAACCTGAGGTGTTTATCAGTAGGCAAGCTCAATTTAAGGCTCCTTTGGTGCGATAACATTGATGATCCTGGATAATGGGATCTGGAATTGAAACAGGGAAGCAGTTTTATGATGCAGGAGCCGGATTGCTGCAGTAGCAGCATATGCCACCATTGTGATTTATCTGTGTCCTCTCAGCCACAATAGGAAACTGCTCCTCATCGCTGCTTTTCGCCCAGTGTTAATTTTTCTCATGATAAACATGCTTCCCCATGGATCCATCTATGAGCAACATAACATTCTGTATCACTCTTAAATATGTGTCTGCCTTCTTGATTGAAACTGGAAGATGGTTTCACAGGAGTGGAGCTGGATAACTGAAGGCTCTGAATCTACTTTGAGAGACTTTAGGAACCAAGAATAACCCTCCGTCCAAGGAGCAGGGTGTTCTAGTGGGGTTCAGGGCACCGTAAGCTCTTTAAGGGCTTTGTAAGTGAGGAGCAGGATTTTAAATTCAATTCTGGATTTTACCGGGAGCCTTTTTTATCTTGTAAAGACCTGGAAACAGTCATTCACTCTTTTATCATTGTAAGATTATTATAGTTCCCTGTATGTGGGGATGACCCATTCTACGAAGCCTTAACTCTGCAGCAAAGAAACCTCGGGTCGGGTTCAAAGCAGGGTTTGCTGTGATAAGGACTCAGCCTTAGTGGTATGACTTCTACCTGTGAGCCACCAGGCTTTTTTGTTGGTGCTCGCAGGCTTTGGAAGAGCCTCCTGTCCCAAAACAAAAACAAAAAATGACACCTTTTTTCGCTTCCTTTTAGTTCACCCCTCGTAACATTGTTATATCATCTTAGTGCATTTAATCTGTTGCTGGTTTTACTCTATTTTTCTTAAGTTCCTATTTTATTACTTTGACTTTGATTGTATGTTTCGGTTACACTGGACCACAGGGATGAGGAGTCACAAGCAGACTCAGAGAGTCAGTGTTCTTTACTTAAAGCAGGGCTCAGTACACATAAAAGCAACCAAACAGGCACAGGTATCTAAATTGGTAGGCAGAATCCAAAAACTAAAAATGTCAAAACAGGTCAAATTACATGCAGGAAAACTCACAGAAGGAATGCTGGAACGGGTACCAACTAGACCAACTAGCACAGGACAAAGGGAAGGACAGGACGGAAAGGCCCTGAACACCCACACAGGTGTTTCCATTTATTCTGACTCGGGTCAAAGAGGGGACAGAACTTTGATCCAGCAATAAGAATGATACAGGTGTAATTTGTCCAGCCCTGCAACAAAGCTAACAGGAGACTCAGGAAGATGTCCATCATTACAGTCTGTACACGCCCACTCAGTCCTGAGAGAAGGTCTAATCAGCCAGATTAACTGGAAACACTCATGTGAGTGTCCAGGGTGTTTGAATACTGAAAGGGGAGGGGGAGATAAGGACACACAGGTGTGGCGCGGTAGGACAGGTGTGGGTTTATAAGGGAGCGAGAATCACGTAGGGAGCAGGAAGTGAAGTCACAAAATCAAACAGAAAAGACATGAAAACACGAGGGAAACAAATATAAACACTAGGACATAACGAGGAATGTGAAAGTTTCAATTTTATTCTTAGTTTTGTCTTTTTTAGCACCTTTTATTCATTTGATCATGTATTGAGACACAACCTTGCTCATCTCCCTTGACTGGGTCAACTCCTGTTGTTTTTAAATGTGCTATAAAAATGAAGTGACTTTTGTGGTGTATATGCAGGTGTAATCAGGTAGGAGGCGTAAACATGTTTCATATATCTGAACATTTCGATGGAGGGAGGAAACAGGTAAAGACGAACGATGGATTACTGCTGTACTGTACTGTTCTCTGCTACCAAGCCATCTGAAAGAAATACTATATAAGGGCTCTATGGTGTGTGTTTTCTGAAGGTGGGAGGGGGCCTTCTGTCACCCGGAAATTTCAGGACAAACACACTCTAATCCCCTATAGTCAGTCACCCATAGCATTCCATAGAGCTCCTCTGTTTCCTATTAAGGGGCCGCGGGTGGCAGCTCTAACTGGTCCGCAGGAAAGTGACAGGGGCTTAGTGTGATGAAGGGCCACTGCCCCGGGCAAGTTTTTGCTCTTTCCTTTCCTCCCTTTATGTGAATAAATCCCTTACAATAACACTCACAGTAGGGTGAGAGGATCTGAGCTGATCTCTTCTTTTCTGCTCACTTGTTCCAATCTTCATCTTTCTATCTCTGTACTGAGGTTTAACCATCTTCTTCATCTTGTTCTCTTTAAATTAAATATATATCTTTCTCTTTCATTCAGTCATTATCTTTCTTTTTATTATTTTTGTATTGTGTTGCTTAAATTATTATGGCCATGCAACAAATAGTCTGTGTGAAAAGTGAAGGTTTTTTTTTTTTTAAGTATTTTCCATTTTAATATTTAATGACCTTAGTCCTTAATGACTTTGCACAGTCCAAACATTCCATCACTGTGGTTCATCATTTTTGGCATGACACAATTTCCACCAGGGGATCAATAAAGAATTTCTGATTCAGACTCTGAAATGTCTCTCTCCCCTCCTCTTCCTGATTCTCTCGCCCTCTCTCCCAGTGCTACATGTTCCACATGTATGTCGGAGTGCGAGCAGGTGGAGGGATTGGTGACCAGATTGAGGACCCAGCAGGTGACGAATATGAGATCTATCGCATCATCTTTGACATCACCTTCTTCTTCTTTGTCATTGTTATCCTCCTGGCCATCATCCAGGGTGAGAGATCCAACACACACACACACACACACACACAGGTGCAAGGTGCAAACCCACAGACATATCTCCCTTTTGTTGTTATATGTACCAAAGCATCCGTTGAGCTAAAACTGATCCTGAGTCAGATTCATATTTTGCAGCCATGCCCAAGTCGTCACGACCATGTTAGTTGTTAGGAAGAACAAATTGAATGGGCTTATGTGTGTGTGGGGGTATGTTCTCACACACTTCATTTATGTAACACATCACACTGCAATTTTTCTTGCATTACTGAATAAAAGTGGATTATTTGGCACTTGGCCATGAATTAGAATAGTAGTTTGTGGTAGGATTTTTAGCCATACTTTGGGCCAATGTATGCAATTAGAATGATCAACAGGTCTTTTCATGTGTTTACCTTTGGAAAAAACAAAACTACAATTGAGCCTCCACGGCAAGAAATATCCTAGTCACTCAGTCACATACAGACACATGTGTAGGGCTGCCCTCGGACGAGGAAGCCAGAAATGTTTTTACTTATTCGTTACTGAGATTGAGTCCCATACTGGCACAGTTTCACCTCAGACACAAATGAACTAATAACATGAATGACTGCTCTGTTCTGTGTCTGGCGCTGAAACAATACATGGAAAGCAGCCATCATTGATATAAATTTCACTTTAATGTTTTTCTGCTCTGACATGTTTTGTCTTTTTGTCTCTTTCACTCCAGGATAACAACTTGTAACTGGCTGCTTTTAATAGTTGTTTTACATAAGCCCAAATAAAGGACTATTAAATGTCCATTGGATGAAACATGTGGTTTTTAGGTGGTGTGATCTAATTCATTAACTTCTATACCTTCTATGGTGTGAACATTCTAGGCTTGATCATTGATGCTTTTGGAGAGCTGAGGGACCAGCAGGAACAAGTGAAAGAAGACATGGAGGTGAACAGACACACAATAACACATTATTTAAATGTGTTTAAATGTGTCTTAAAACAGGACAATATTATACAGCACATGAATGACAGGACCAGTGTAAAAATGTTTGGAAATACACAGAATTACAGGTAAAAGTTGTGTAAATAATGACAATCACTTAACACGTATATGTTTGTCTTCCAGACCAAATGTTTTATCTGTGGAATAGGTAATGACTACTTTGACACAGTGCCACATGGCTTTGAAACGCACACACTACAGGAGCACAACCTAGCCAACTACCTGTGAGTACAACTGGAGTTTGTGTGTGTTTGTGTGTATGTACTTATACCGTTAATGTAGTCCCAACCATTTTTTCTTAGAATGTCTGCCTTATGCAATGTACCGGATTAAAAAATTGCTGTTGTCACTGGATATATTTTTCTAATGTGTTTGCCTGTTTGGTTTCAGATTCTTTGTGATGTATCTCATCAACAAAGATGAAACAGAGCACACAGGCCAGGTAAACCAGCTCATCTCCCTTTGGTCCCAGTAAATATATATATTATTGTGACATTGTAATGTGGTTAGTACAGCTCAGCTTCAAACTTTCCTCTGGTGTATCTTTGCTGCTGGCCTTGTTTAAGCTTCAGTATGCTTCAAACAGAGTCCTTCTCAGATCCTCTAATGCCTCTTTTTCTACCAAGAGGAAGAACCTAGTTGTAGTGCTGGCATGTCGCTGGTGCTCATTCACAGTTGGTTCAACTTGGTAACCTTGTCAGAACTTGTTTGCTTTTCCACAGGCTAAAGGCAACAATGGCGGACTACATGGTCTCTTTACAAATGTCACTTCTACCTTTGTGAGCCTACATTGGCATCCAAACACGACTGTTAAAACACATTTTTGCTGCTTGTCTTGATCGCCACTGAATGTACAATGTTAATAATAGCCATTCCTGTAAGCTAATGTTAGTCTGCTAACAGTAGCCTTTTGGGATAATCCTGCCCCCAGTCCCTGGTATAAGTGGTTCATGGTGTCGCTCTGGAACCAGTTTTCCTGCCTTGGTTGAAAACGGGTGTAACAGCAGGTGCGGAGCCAAGGGGGGGCTTCTGGGGCTTCAGCCCGCAATGTTCTGTCCAAAACCCTAAATCCTCTTTTTTACCCTCTAACCCCAAAACCTGCCTCGCAGGTTTGAACGAAATCGCCAAAAATAAACTGTTTATCATCGACAGAAACTGTAAAAAATGGACATTAATATCTGATTGTCAACTTTCTAAAGGTCCTTGAACAAATTGTGTGTGACTTATGTCAGATAAGTAACAAAATAGAAGCTTAAAATTGTATATTTTAACAAAATCACTTAACTCAACTCACAACTAAAATTTGCACTACAGATGAACTATCATGTTTCTCCCAAACTATACATATTTTTCAGCATTGTGTATCCTAAATGGCTGGAAAATTGTGGATATATCTGCTGTTAGTAGGAAAAAAGTCTGGGCTATGCCCGAGCATATAACGTCGGGCTTCTAACCTTTCCAGTCGTGGAATCTGGCCTTTCTGTTAAGTGGCCGGCTGTTCACCTTGCCATTGGGGCTGGCCAATCAGAAAAGGTAGAAAAACTTTGTTAGTTTGAAGCATACTGAGGCCTTTAGGGGCTGGGCGTTTGAAGCTTGCACTACATCTAATCTCAATAGCTGACTCCAAATATTTTGTACATAATGTAATCCTTTCCTTTCCTTCCTTCCTTCCTCCTCTCATCTTTCTGTCTTAAAGGAGTCTTACGTATGGAAAATGTACCAGGAGCGTTGCTGGGAGTTTTTCCCCGCTGGCGACTGTTTCCGGAAACAGTACGAGGATCAGCTCAACTGATCTGTCCTTGAAGCAACAAACTCGTCCCTTTCATACTGTAACCTGTTCAAGGCCCGCTACAGCCATCTTCCCTTTGCTTATCCCTCAAACCTGTCTTACTGCTCTCCAAGGAGTCCCTGTTCTACTGGACAATGGGTTCTACACTCCACTTCCCACTCTAGGGGGAACTACATCTCCAGCCTCTACGACAGGTCCTACCGTAAGCCTTTCTCACAGCTCTTCCTCATCCAGAAACTCAACTCGCCAGCTCTGCCCCGACTTCCAGCACACTTTGTTTGGAATGCTTCTAACTCTGACTCTGTACATAGAAAAATATCAGAGCATATGCTGTACAGTAGGACTGATGGCACGTCAAGTTTTTTGGCTCAGATGATGACTTCATCTTATTCTACATTCACAGCAACAAGCAAAAAATACAAAGGAATAATGGAGCAAGGAAAAGAGGAAGGACGGACGAGGAGAGTGGAAGGAAAGCAAAGAGAGAATCCTTTCCTGAAAGACTTTCAGGACAATGATCAACACACAAAGAGCCGACATTAGTATGATGATGTTTACGACTTTTCATGTGTACAATGCACGTTGCATGTAGGTACAGGGTGAGGACACATACAGGAACACCTCTACAACCCTGCTGTAATCCAACGCAACAGCTCGGCAATAATCGGACCTTTGACAAGCTTTTGTCAGCTTTTGTTCAGAATGTCAAAGAGGTGAGGGATTTGATTAAACTCTTTTTTTTTTTAAGTTTGTGGGCAGAAAGATCTAAGGTGCCTCTACATAATAATCCAATTCAATACACCACCAATTTGACCGTCTCCACAATTACCAGGGAGTCGAATCAACACCTCAACAACTGAACATCCTGATCGTCACAAACAGGGCCGTTGTACTGGATTGACTTAAAGACGGTTTACAGATGTTAATATTGTGTCCACATCCTGTACATGCCAACACTGTGTGTGAAGGGCTCCTTAACTAAGTGTTACCATCACTAGCAACATGATCAAAAGTTCATTTTATTCCAGTGGAGCTGAGCGACCTGGAAACTCAACAATCCTCCATCAGCTTGCAGGTTATCTACATTTTTTTTGGCCGGGAAGACGACGGAAATGCTTGCAAAATGGTTGAATCCATTATTGACATGTTTGGTGACTCTGAATATTTCCTTTTTCTTTCCCTTTTTTTTATCTTTTGCCCCACTAGCAGCATGGCCTTATGATAGAGATGTCTGTACGTCCAGCACCCTGGTTCAGATCAGTGTTTATGGGCAACTACTGATCAGATTGCCATGAAATTTCCTGAACACATGACCTAACGCCACCATCCAGACAAACCTTTAGTCCCACAGCTGGTCAAGGCTCTAAGAATAGCTAAATAGTCAGCATGTTTGTTCTATCCAATAGTATTGTGGAGTGTAAGGGACATCAGGTGCCATGAATAGGGCTTTAGACTGTCTTTTTTCAATTAATGCTCCCTAATTAGGGCTTGCTCTGTACATTTGTTAATTAGGTGATGTTTTTTGAAAAGCAATACCAAAACAGCAAAAAAAAAAAAAGGGGATTTACTTAAGACTTTAAAGCTGCAGACAAAGTTAGCGCATGCTTGTTAGCTATGATAAATAATTAACCAGACTGGAGCAACAGATCAGTCACAGACTGAAGACACATGGACGGATGAGAGCAGAGGGAGTGGACAGGAGGATACAGTGCCTTACTAAGCCAGAGGAGAGTTATGCAAGCTGGAGGAGGAGAGAGGGACGTCAGAGAGTGTCACATAAATACAATGTACAGACTGAGGATAAGACCTGGAGTGGGGTGACGGGGCGGTTATGAATGATGGAAACATGCTGTGTGTTGTGAGCACTATATGAAAATAGAAGGACGGAGGGAGAAATGTCCTCAGGACTTTGTTGTTGGAAATTTAAATTGACTGGCACGTCTCACTGTTCCTTAAGCAGTTTCGGTGCAGAGCTGAGTAGAAATATCACTTGATCATTTGAAATAATTTACAATTTCAGTTGCGTTAACATTATAGCTTTATGCAGTGCAAAAAGGGGTGTTACAATTTTTAAAAAGTGCAATCAATTCTGTTTTATTATTCAGTACTGTCAGATGATCTTTAAGTTCCAGGAAGTCAGATTTTAGTTTGAAATGACAGGAAATGAGGTCACAAATCTTAACTGGAGTTAAGAGTGGCACAAGTGTTGGTGTTGTAGAAAGAGTGCAGATGCCTTCTTTCTTTCAGAAAAAACATTATTTTGTGTGGCTCTATCCAATCCAACACTGCTGCACTGATTCCTGCTTTCCAAGGTTATGATGTGAAGTTGAAACTCCATGCCAGCTTTTTGTTTGATGATGACAGGCCAAGTAAAACTGGAGATAAGGTCAAATAAATTTAGTATATAAATATAGAACAAACCCTCATTTTACCTCTTAAATCGTATAATTGTGAATTGTATTCACATTTGCAACATGTAAAATTCTTCATTGAGCATGAATGTGTTTTCAGAATCCAATGTTCTGTTGTTTTTTTGTGCTTGAAATGTTGAACCAGTAAGGCGAAATGAAAAAATAAGGTCATAAAGGTGATAACTATTATACCAACATGGCATGGTAAAGGTGTAAAAGTGTCAGAATGAAAAGTATTCAAAAACGGACAAGAACCCAAGACTCCAAAGGGTTAAACACACAAACAAAAGCTCAGTGGACCTAATAAAGTGGCAACAGAGTGTAGGTTACAGCACTTCTACTGCAGAACAAGTTCTGTGTGCTGTTCCAACATAACATCTATCATTTAAGATGCTGCCATACCATCAAATATCAGCTTTGCTTTGTTTTAGCACACACTGCTGCAGACACACATACTGTATACATTCTGTCTCGTGCAATATAGGAGTCAACATCGAGAGACAGAAGTCATTTTTTATCCTACACTGTATTTGAATTGTTACACCCCTCACTGCAGAGCAGGAAGATTAGCTGGCAGTGTTTAAAGTCAACTAAAAGTGCAAACCCTCCATAGAACACATGACTTCTGACGTTTGAATAGTCAAGTTGAATTAATAACACCAAAAAGTGATGATATCAGAAACATAATCTATTTAAGGCATAATTATTATTGCAGTATTGTTTGTTTTTTATGGATTCATTTTTCAGTGATAGGAAGTGTGTGTTGATTGAATGAATGTTCAGAGCTGGCAAATGTTCAACAAACATGTCCTGGAAACATTTTCAATGAAGGATTGTTTAACTGAAGGCTGTTTTTTTCTTTCGGTAATGATCTTATGCAATACAGCAAAGAGAGTTACTCTTTTTGTATAGACATTCTCCAGAAAAATAGCTCAGAAAAAAAATGCCATTGCATGTTTATTATGCGGGTTTAATTAACAAGTATAACAAAGACACTGAATCTATGTCACCCATAAATTGTTCAATAAGATTATTTAAGATGAATTAAGATTTCTGTATTATTGTATTTAAGTGTTGTGGGCTTCATTGTAACTCTTCAAGTCATTTGCCACAAGTGCAACCCTCGGAAAAAAAGGAAATGGCTCCTGCTTTTCTCTCACTTAACCATCTCTGTTTTAATATACTATGAGTCAAAGGTTTTGTTGGGTTTTTTTTAAGTATCATTTGGTTTTAAGCTCAAGCAATAGCCCTTCAGGGAGTGTATGGGAGGTGACTGACCATTGTAAATTGCAAACAAAGGCAAAACAAATAAAAGCTTGCTTAACTTTGTCTCAATTTAAAATAAAATTATTTATTCATTTATTATCTATGTATTTTATTTGCTTAATAAATAATGGTAAGAAAATAAAAGTACACACACACACACACACGCACACATATGTTGGCTCTTTGCATAAAACAAACACCACAACATACCTACCATCACTTCTCATTCAAACTGCTCTCTGAAACAGCAGTCATCCGAACAGGCTCAGCACACTCTGCAGTTGTTTGGTTTCTCCAAACCCCAAGTGGCCGTTAGTTAAGTTTCATCAGTGAAATGAGCTGCACATGTTTCATGACCAGTAAGCTATGAAGACCTGTTTAATATTAAATCAGTAAAGAAGACATAACATAATCATATGGATAAATATAACGGTGACATTGTGAGATAATCCAATAAATTTTTTAAATGTGTCTCATGATTACGAGGTCATATTTAATCCAGTTGTGTGATTGGCTGTAGACTCAATTAGACACAACTAGCTGTGTTCTGTTTTTCTTGACCTACTTTGTGATAAAAAGTTTAATTATGTTATAAAACAGACTTTTGTTAGGATATCTTGAATATAGTAATGAGTTCTTAAACCGGGTCAATTAGCATATTAGTGCCAAGGGGTCAAACCTCTCAAACTCAATGAGGATTTTGAATGGGTTGGTGATGAAATCACTGAAATAAGTTCTTCGGTTAACACAAACTTAATAGATGTTTGTGTTTTTTTGTACCGCATAAATACATCAATACTCCCATTGTGAATTTTTATGTGTCCTTAAACAGACGGTTGCTAACAAGTGGCTAAAGACTACAGTGGTTGTCGGGGACATTAAATGTCATTCTGCTGGACACGGACAGGAACTCTCTCACTTGTCCACCTTACAGCCTCTGGTTGTGTTTTTCATTGCTCATTCAAAAGTAGATTGTAATTATATGTTATTAAGCAATTTATTAGGCTTTGCTAGCTTGTAAAAAAACGCTGGTTAGCTTCATCAGAGACTGTCCGAACTATCACAACTGTGACGTTCAATCATTAACATTTAAACATCATAGAAGTTGTGTTTATTTGTGAAGATTATCCTGCTGGATGAAACTTTTAAGCATCAGAAATTTGTTTGGCACAGAGCTTATTTTCTGCAATAATTCACAATCCAAAACAAAAGTCTAGATAGCTAATTCTCAATAGACCCCATGGTGATACTACTTCTGGGTTGGCCCACAAAAATATGTCATTTAATTTGCTCTTTATTTGTGCCCTCTGTCAACTGTAGTAATTGTGAATGACACTGAAGTGTAGTATAAAGCACAAAAGTTTCACTTCGGTTGGGCAGGTCAATCAAACACTCGACATTCACCCGGGCGAACGGCATTTGTGTTCCGTGTAAAAACAAAAGTAAACTGTGATTCAAAAATCACTTAACTTCCGTATATCAAGTTTTTACATAACTATGTCACTTCCAATAGTCACATTGTACTTGTAACTACTTCAATCCCGGCATTTACATACATTTTTTAGGGCGCTGTGTCTTGTAGGTATCATATGAACACAAAATAGGATTTTAGCATTGCATTGCAAGCAATATGAAAGATGAAAAGTAATGAAAGTAAAAGATGTGTTATTTGTACTCAGATCAAAGAGGCCGGGTTGACTTAATTATATTTTTACTTCATAATCTCGTATTGAACATTGAACATTCTGGGCCTCCATGATAACAACCTACAATATGATGCAGTTCACTATAAAAGCTAACAAACTAATGTTTGCTTTCTGTGAAACAAATGTCAGCTCACTATAGAAGTACTCCCACTGTGAAATACATGGATGAAATGTGTTTGCGACACAGCGTTAGTTAACTCTGCTGAGTCAGTGAACGTGACATTATGGCCAAAGTACTGAACATGAAGTTCATCACAGAATCTGCTTACAAAGACATGCTGCCACTACAGGCTGCTAAAGAGCTACTGATTGCACTTTTAATGTTGAGTGAGTATGCATGTGTGATTTACATTTAGCACAGATGAGACTATACCAGTATGATAACACAGTGTTATAGGTAGAATCAACCAGTGTGTATATTGCATTGTGCTCATTATGCCATATTTTTTACTTTTATTTTCATTACAATACAACATCAGAATAATGCCATTAATAAGGGGTATTTTGCTCATGTAAATATAAATGTTTTTCATATTTACCATAGAGCGGGCATGTTTAGTTTGCCACACAGTCGTGCACCGTGTAAACTTTTGGAGTAGACTGTTGCTACTTCTGAGAGATAATGTACTAAGAAGGACAAAGTATATGAAAAATTAATGGATTTGCATGATTTTGAAAATAAAGCTTTATTTATGAACTTGTGAAGAGTAGATTATTTTTAATTCAACACATTTGAAGTCTACAGTAGTGGAAAACCCCATGTCTTCAAGTGCAATTTCTTTTAATACAGTCACAGCCAAAATGCTAAACAAATCCTAAAAAAAAGCCATTAAAAACTTAAAATTGATTGGTGCCATAAAAATATATAAGAAATATTGAGTATTGGGTCATCTTGGTACCAGTGATCCACTAATGAAGGTCGTGCTTTTTATTAAAAGACACAATTTTTTTTGCCGTGCTTCGTGTCTATATAAAGCCAGCTCATTTGAAAGTACTTCAGAGATAAAAAAAAAAATGGCTAAAACAAGGAACCTAACGCAGGAAACACGCCTGAAAATAAAGATTCTCAGCCAGGAACGGTACTTGGCCTAACTTTAGCAACAAGAATAG
>CAFUXE010001611.1:42951-56636 GCA_903364295.1 Serranus cabrilla | reverse complement strand
TGGACTCCCTCAGACTACCCTGGGCTCTTCAGGACTACCCTGGACTCTTTAGGACTACCCTGGACTCCCTCAGACCACGTGGCCTCCTCAGGCTTACCTTATACCTCTGGTGTTTCTGCTTCCAGGCGATCTCCATCGTGGGTGATGAGGTGTTCAGCTTCACCATGAGTCTGACTCCAAACGCCACCGAGGGCGCCAGATACGCCGACACGTCGCAGACCGACGGCAGAGTGAGGCTGAACGTGGGCTGCATCCAGGTGGTCTACCTGCACAAGTTCATCATGTCCCTGCTGGTGGGTCTCACAGGTCACACTGCTTCCCTGCTGAACGGATGTTTGTTTTTCTGCCAGTTATTCTCTGTATTTTCAGAAGTTAAATGATAGCTTTTCTTTTATTCTGATTTATAAAATGAAGATGTTTCTGTACGTTAGGCTTTATATTTACTGGTGCTCCAGCTTTTAGAACAAGTGTCAGAAACCAGAGACCCTCTGCTTCTGAAAACATGAATCCGGCTTAACCGGTCTGGCCCAGTACAGCTCTGCTCTGAAACTGAAGTCCCTCTGACCTGACAGGAACCGTTTTCACTGAAAGAGATCCTGTTTTGTGGCTTAATTTATTTCTGTTTCTGTGTTTCAATCAGAACTTCACCAACAACTTCCAGACGGCGAAAGAAGCTCTGAGCGCCGCGACGGCTCAGGCAGCGGAGAAGGCGGCGTCCAGCGTTCGAGACTTCGCCCAGAAGAGTTTCCGTCTGTCCGTGGATGTCAAGCTGAAGGCTCCGCTCATCATCATCCCCCAGTCCTCCAGCTCCCATGATGCACTAGTGATGGACCTGGGTCTGATCACAGTGGGAAACAACTTCTCGCTGCTGCACGTCGACGGCTGCCCGCTGCCCGCCGTCATCGACAACATGGATGTCCAGCTGACGGAGCTCAAACTCTCCAGGTCAGATTCAAAGATCAGCCACAGAAATCACAAACAGCATTTATCAGTCCATAAGAAGTAAATAATAATAATATCGTATTCTTCCAGTCTGCACACAGAGAATAATTCCAAACTATTTTGAATTTTGAAACATTCTTATGGAGCAAACACAGATTCCCTGAAGACAGACAGTGGTAATAAATAAATCATGTGTAACAACTCTTTTTCCTGTCAGACTTTAAGCTAAGAAGGTAATGATGATATTGTTTCCTGTTAGGACCTGTTTGGACCCGGCGTCAGGCCGACCCAGCACCGAGCTGCTGGAACCTGTAAACCTGAACCTGAACATCAAGAGAAACCTGGCAGCTTCCTGGTACAAGAAGATGGTCCCAGTAGAGATTGATGGAGATCTGAAGCCCATGAAGGTAGGTCACTTTAAAGATATATTTTTTTATGCATTTTACGCTTTATTAGATGGTGCAATTAGAGAGTGAAGGGGGGAGACATGCGGGAAAGAGTGCTGAGCCGGACTCGAACCCGCGCCGCCCGCTAACGAGGCGAGCGCCTCAGGGGCTGCGCCACCACACCCCCCGAAGGTAGGTCACTCTAAATCACTGAACCTGAACAACACCTGCCTTGATTCACATATGAACTTCAGTGACCTCCCATTCTTAATCCATAGAGTTTAATATGGCGTTGGTCCACCCTTGCAGCTATAACAGCTTCAGCTCTTCTGGGAAGGAGTTCCACAAGGTTTAGGAGTGTGTTCATGGGAATGTTTGACCATTCTGCCTTGTTAGGTTGATTCATCCCAAAGGTGTTCTGTCTGCTGAGGTCAGGACTCTGCAGAACACCAAAGGTCTTCAGGGACCTCTCTCTGTGCTCTGGTGTGTTGGAGCGGGAAGGGGCCGTCCCCAAACTGTTCCCACAAAATATCTTGGTATGCTGAAGCTCAAGCCTCAAGCGAAGGAGTTCAATTATCTTGGGTGTTGTTCACAAGTGAAGGTAGAACGGCGCATGTGATGGACAGCGTCAGCAGTGATGTGTTGTACCAAACCGTTGGTGAAGAAGGAGCTGAGCCAGAAGGCACAGCTCTCGATTTACCATTCCATTTATGTTCCAATCCTCACAGATGGTCATGAGCTTTGGGTCGTGACTGAAAGAATAAGATCCCGGATACAAGCGGTGGAAATGAGCATCCTCCGTAGAGTGGCTGGGCTCAGCCTCAGAGATGGGCTAAGGAGCTCGGAGTAGACCCGCTGCTCCTGTGCGTTGAAAGGAGTCAGCTGAGGTCGTTCGGGCATCTTGTAAGGACGCCTCCCGTTAGAGGTGCTCCAAGTACGTCCAACCGGTAGGAGCCCGAGAGGAAGACCCAGAACACGGTGGAGGGATGGCCTAGGGACGCCTCAGGGGACGCCTCAGGGTCCCCAGGAGGAGCTGGACGTTGTGGCTGGAGTAGCTTCCTTAGTGTGTGGAGTTCACTAAGAGTGCAACATTCTTTCACAAATGTTTGTAGAAACTATATTGCCAAAAGACATTCTGAGCTTCATTTGAAAATTGTATAGAATGTGAATGTAAAACGATGACATTGGGTCCATCTGGAGACAGACTTCCTGTCCGTGACTTCAGCAGGTCACCAGCTGTTTGTGTCTGCAGGTGAAGCTGAGTCAGGAGGACCTGAAGGTGCTGCTCAGGATCCTGGCAGAGAATCTGGGAGAGGCCGGGAGTCCAGAATCCTCCGGCCCGAGACAGGAGGCCAGTCTGCAGCTCCCAGCAGCCGGAGACGCCCCGACAGGTTATATTATGTTATATTTACACATTTATACATGAAGAAAGATCCACATTAGTCATTGTGCTGATGTATTACAGCCAAATTCCACCAGATCCGTTACGGCTGCGTTGCGTCTGTATTGCGTCTCCGGACCCGATAGGTTTCCATGCTAGTCAATGTTTGTAATTCCACCGGACGCAGCACTGCTGCGTCTCTGCTGCGTCTCTGCTGCGTCTCTGCTCTGGCGATCCGGACCCGGCGCAGCCGATACGCAGAGCTTCTATTTTTGCCGGACGCCGGAGACGACACGCAGCAATTCAGCACAGAGCAGATCGTGCGGGACAGGAAGTTACCAAAATAAAACATCCTGTTGACTTCAAAATAAAATACACTGTGCTCACAGCAGATCATATTTCCCTTTGGTACACCTTAAACCGTCACACTGAGCGGAGACAGGCCCGAAGTCAGCGGGATAGATGGACATTTTCAGGTATTTCACCCATTTGAAGCCGTGGATGAAGAGGTTTTCATTGTGGAGGTCCAACATAACAAGATTATATATGAGCCTTCACATCCTTTTTATAAGGACAACACAGAGGTGTTGACTCCTCTGTTGTTCTCATACTACTGTGAATGGAAAGTTTTCGCTGTTTACAGTAAATCCTGCTATATCGCGCGATTACACGTGAATTCGCGAAGCCACGCGGGTCCAACAGTCTCAGGCGGACCGGAACCACAGACGCAGCCGGTGGGTTGACGGACGGCGGAGCAGAAGGACCACAGACGGACCGCAGACGGAACGCAGCCGCTCGGTGGAATCCTGCTGTTATTGTGAATTTGAGAAGAAAATTCATTTTTTCTGTCATGACACTAAAGTTCTCGACCTTTCAGTGGAGTCCTGTGTGAATGTTTGTATATCACTGCAACATGTATTAGTAAAAACATAAAGAGACGGTTTATGTGTTGGTGATATCAGACGACTGGATGAAACTTTGATCTGTGGGAAGTTTCCCCAGTTCTGATTAACGATGTTCACATCAGCTTCATGTTTTCCATCGTTTCAGGTCTGTTGGGTTCAGGTTCCGTCGGGAAAACGGCCGTCAGCGACGAAGAGGAAGAAGACGTCCTGCAGAGCCTGAAGTTCAACTTCAACATCGAGTCTCTGGGTCTGGAACTGTACAGCCCCGGGCCCAAACAGGTGTGTGTGTGTGTTTGTGTCTCTGGTTGATCGGTGTGTGTGTGTGTGTGCAGCAGGACAGTCTCAGGTTGGGGGAGTTCGCTCTGCACCTGATGACGACTTCGGTGACGGTTCTGAGCAGCGGCAGCGTTGAGGTGACCACGATCCTGAGCGCCTGCACGCTGGACGACCTGAGGACGGGCGTGGAGAGGGTGACGTCACGGTAACGGTCACATGACCTCTGTCCTCGCACTGAGAGGGAGCAGAGTTGTAGACTGCAGGCAGAGGAGAATAAAAACTAAACCTGAATAATCTGACAGAAACCGGCTGTTTAAACAGTGAAATCAGCCCGTATGAAATCATATTGATTTAGTTTGAACTTTGTGCCTGCAGGATGGTCGGCCGCCGAGACGAGCAGAGCCCCGACGCCATGATCGACGTGACCTATCGGCAGAGCGCCACAGAGCGCGAGGTGGTGGCTGTCCTGCAGAAACTCTACCTGTGTGCCAGCGTGGAGTTTCTGATGGCCGTGGCAGATTTCTTCCTGCAGGCTTTGCCTCAGAGCTCAGCGCCCGCTGCCCCCCCCCCGGGCGACAGGCTGCCGCTGAGACAAACCGCCGAGCCGCGAGCCGCCGCCAAGACGGGTGAGTGTACCCTAACCCTAACCCGACACACCAGAACGGAACTAACTAAATCATTTTGGAAACTAAAGACAGCTGATAAAATGTTGATATATTTAGTAGTTAAAGGCTCAATGAGTTAAAAATAAACAAACAACAACAACAACAACAACAACAGGACTCAGAAGAAGAAGTGCTGATTCATAAACACACACACACATACACACATCAACACATACACACATACACACATCAACACACATCAACACATACACACATACACACATCAACACATACACACGTACACACGTACGAACATTTAGAAAAGTGGACAGTTTACACAGAGTTTACTGACTCGACTAACTCTTAACTTTCAGTGTTAGCTATTGATACGTATGATTATCACAAAGTCCCAGACCTGTCTCACTGCTCCCCGGCGTGCAGTGAGACAGGCAGACGGATGTGGTCAGGGTTCGGGCTGATAGCCGTTACTAGCACCGAAGCTACATGCTAGCGTAAGCAGGAAGTACCGGACGGTTCTATGTTGCTGCTGTGATTCAAGTCAACGTTCCCAAAGTTGTATACATTTCCTTGATCATGACTGAAATGCAGCCTGTGCCCGTCTGCAGCCGCGGCGGTCCGGACCCGTCTGCGCGCGGTGGTGGTCGACCCGGAGGTGGTGTTCGTGGCCAGCCTGATGAAGGCCGACGCCCCCGCCCTCGTGACCTCGTTTCAGTGTGACGTCACGCTGCAGGCCGAGCAGGATGGGACCCAGAACATGAGAGCCAACCTGAGGGAGCTCAAAGTCCTCGCCTGCCCGTTCATCCGGGACCACGAGGACGCCGCCGTCACCACCGTAAGATCACTGTGACTCAGTTTATTGCACTAGTTGCACCAGTTCAGAAAACACACATTCAGCTGCTACCAATGAAATAATCAGGAACATGTCTGAACCGGAATCTGTCCAATAGGTGCTGAGACCCTGCTCCGTTGCCTTGGAAACAAAAACCCACCCTAACCAACCGCTGAGCGGCTACGTGACGGTTGAGGAAGTCATTGTCAAGGTGCGTTCATTAAAAACACAATAAATGCTCTCTAAACTCAGATGATTGTGTTCTTTGGATAAATGAAACTGTCACGTTTTAATGCTTCCTGTCTTTGATTTTAAAGTTTTTCCACAAGTTAAACAGCTACAAAAAAAGCCTGAAAGGTCGAAGTTAGAGAGTCTCCACTCTCGTCTCGTCTCACTGGTGTAAACTGGAGTCCAGCATGTTGCAAACTTAGTTTCATCTCTTTTCTGAATCTTTTGTCTAACTGGGCGTTTTCTCCTTCCTCCTGTCAGTGAACTCACCAGTGTGTTCCTGTCTGTCAGATATCTCCGTTCATCCTCAACACAGTGAAGACCATAACAGCCGCCATGACAGCGAAGCCGAGTGACGAGCAGAGTCAGGAGTCGCAGGCAGACGTCAGTGACCTCTGGTCGGTCATGAACATCTACGGCTGTAACTACTGGTTCCTGGGAGTGGATCCGGCCTCGGAGGTCACCGAGAGCTTCAGAGAGCAGGACGGACGCAACGACGGCGAGAGCTTCACTGCAGAGGTCAAGGTACGACATCTCAGCTTCTCCAGAGAAGATTTAATTCTGAAACGACAGACTGTGTTTTATGTTGACGAGGTACCGCCCCCCCTCAGGTGGTCCAGGTCACTCTGGAGTCCGGTTTAGGTCATCGGACCGTCCCGCTGCTGCTGGCCGAGTCTTCCTTCAACGGATCGGCCAGAAATTGGTCGTCTCTGCTGCAGATGAGAGCCGACATGACGCTGGAGGTACTGGAACGTCTCTGATCATCAGTCAGAAACACCTGGAAGTCTTTTTTATGATGACGTTTGTTATCCTGAGGTCTGAAGGATCAAACCTCGTGTCGATGGAGATTGATGACATCTGTTGTGTGTTTGCAGGTGAACTACTTTAATGAGATTCATGCCGTGTGGGAGCCGCTCATCGAACGAGTCGACAGCGGCAGGCGCAGGTGGAACCTGGAGCTCGAGGTAAGTTAAGATATACCTGACCAATGAAAAAAACAGGCCGATGTTTTGTTCTTGTTGTGTTTTTTAAAGAATCGGTTGAGGCACCTTGGCACTTATAAAGTATTATTTCAGCACCGGAAACAGTAACAGAAACCCTCTTTGTCTTGTATCTTCTCTGTTTGTTTACGGCAGCGAGGCGGTTTAAACGTGTCACCAAATCGTCCTTCATCACAACCTGCTCAGATTCATTGTATAATAATGAGCCACTCGCTGTGCATTAGTATTAATAGTTTGATGGGACTTGGTTTAGTTTGTGAGTCCACATTAGCTGCTGCATTCACGTCCTGATCAACACAGCTGATGAGTTGTTTTTGTTCCTTCAGATGAAGAACAGTCCGGTCCAGGACAAGAGTCCTGTTCATGGAGACGACTTTGTCATTCTACCTGAACCTCGCACGGCCGTCAACATCTGCTCCAAAGACACCATGAACATCACTATCTCCCAGTGCAGCCTCAACGTCCTGCAGAACCTCGCAAAGGTAGGCCACGCCAGGACATCATCACCATCTATGACCCTTCACCCCCAGCAGGCCTCACATAGTCTCCGGAGGGTGACAGTAGGAACTAAAGCAGAACCAGAGACTTTGGACACCCGTGGGTTTAAAGGTTGAACAAACAGGCCTGCTCTGAAGTATTTTGTACATCATTCATAAAAAACAAGCAGCTTAGTTTTGTTGTTCTGGTGGAAGACTGAGCTGTTGGTTTGTGAGCAGCATAAAAACACTGAACAGGACATAAAAACATTTTATGAAGGCTGTGTCTCAAACCTTACTGTTCAAGTCATAAAGTCAACAAATGGAAGAGACAGACAGTTATTG
The DNA here is from genome assembly GCA_903364295.1 of Serranus cabrilla. Classification (NCBI taxonomy): domain Eukaryota; kingdom Metazoa; phylum Chordata; class Actinopteri; order Perciformes; family Serranidae; genus Serranus; species Serranus cabrilla. The sequence continues at coordinate 49,241 of CAFUXE010001611.1, read as the reverse complement.
ATGAAACTTACTAACTTGTCATGGCTGTGTTTTGAGCAGGCATTCTCAGAGGGCACCGCCTCCACCTTTGACCCCTCCCTGAAGGAGAAGGCCCCCTTCACCATCAGGAACTCTCTGGGGATTCCTCTCATCGTGCAGCACACTGCCAACCTGAGGCCGGTGGGTTCACCTGCACAGGGGAAACTTCACGAACTGTTGGTGGATCAGAGCATGGACCTGGAGCACTCCGCGTTCGAGCTGTCGTCACGAGGCAAACTGTCGGCTCTACAACGGCAAGAGAGCTGCCTGTTCAACCTCACCATCGGTCAGAGGGCCTCCTTTATTCTCACACTGTGTTCCAACATTTATTTAGACCCGTCAAGTCTCGACTTTTATTGCATTCCTGCTTTGCTTTGTTAGCAGGCTTCATGCTGACTGCTCCTGCATGTCCCAGTGTCTCTGAGAGAGATGCTGTGGATGGGCAGGACGCGTTTAGGTCCAACTGTTTGACTGAGAGGATGTGTGACGACAGGTTGTAAGATGGCTGATGTGTCTCCACAGTTCCCTCCGGGTTCAGTGAAATCGCCAACATCGCCGTAGACAAACCAGGTCGCCGTCTCTACAACATCCGTGGTCCGATGCTGCAGGAGGCGGTCGCCGTTCTGCTGCAGGTCGACGCCGCCGAGGGCAACAAGGTCATCACTGTCCGCTCGCCGCTGCAGGTCTGAAGCACAAACACTCAGACACCTCAGCACACAGCCGCCAACGCTCTGAACAGCCTTGACTTTCTGTGTCTTCAGATAAAGAATCACTTCTCGGTGCCATTCACCATCCTGAAGTACTGTCCGACGTCCAGGAGCCTGCAGAGCGTCGGGCAGGCTGAACCTGAGAGAGAGTTTCATATCGCCTTGGAAACATACAGGTAGCATCACTGTGCCTCCTCAGGACAGCAGCTAGAGTGCAGCTGATTAAATGTGTTTAAACATTCATTCGTTTTCTTTACACTCGAGAAAAACAGAAATGCTCCAAGCTTCACTTAGAAATGTTTCCTGTCTATTGGCAATAATCACTTAATGATCTAAATACAACAACACAAAAACTCATTTGGAGCTGATTGGAATATACTGGAATGTGTGATGTCACTAAAGGGTTGTTAGTGAATCTAATCTATTCTCAAATCTAACTAGGCAAATTACAAAAACCCCACCATGTGATTTTCACATTTTTCCATCCTGTGTCATGAAGTCAGCACTGAAATCTGATGGATTCAAGCTCCACTCCGATACCAAAACAACCGTTCTGCAGCTGGTTCTCCGTCACATGGACAGACCTGACGAAACATGAATTCAAACTTTTTCCACATCAGCTTCACGTTGGAGTTTCAGCATCCCCTTGATTCATCGATTTACATAAAATTACAGCTAAATCATTTCATTTTGGCTTCTTGCTGATGTGTCAGTGCTGTACCAGCAGTCATCCAGACACAGTTCCTGCAGAAGGATCAGGTTTTTGATCAGGACATGGTGCTGTTAGCTGCAGATGGTCTGTGCAGGTCTCTGTACTCCCTCTGGCCCCGGGTGAGCTCCAGGTCCTCATGTTGACAGTGTGGTCTTATCCTGCAGGTGTCAGCTGTTTGTGCGTCCAGCGGGTCGTCTGGAGGGTCAGTACGGCCCGTCGTCCACCTGCGTGGCGTGGAAGGAGCAGGTGCACCGCAGTTTGGAGGTGCGTTCGATGCTGCAATGTCCGGCGGCGGACAGCAGTTTGCTGCCGCTGATGGTCAGCACGCTCGCCGTCCCCGATGTGTTGAGACACATCGCCAGTCATGGAGAGGAGGAGTGGGACCCGGCGTACATCATCCACCTCCACCCCGTGGCCACGCTGCGCAACCTCCTGCCCTACACCATCCGCTACATGATGGAGGTACGTCCTATCTGGTCTGAACCAGTCTGAACTGTTTTCATCCAGTCTGAACCAGTCTGAACCAGTCTGTACTGGTCTGTACTGGTCTGTACTGGTCTGAACTGGTCTGAACCAGTCTGAAGTGGTCTGATGTGGTCTTTTCTCCTCAGAGCTCGGCGGACTCTTATGAGCTGCAGGAAGGCAGCACGTCAGACCTGCTGAACGCTCGAGTTTCGGGGGAGATCATGTCGCTGGTGCTGATGAGGTATCAGGGCCGCGACTGGCACGGACACATTCGTATCGAACAGGAAATGGCCGAGTTCTTCGCCGTGTGTCTCACCTGTGACTCGGACACGAATATGACGTTGGATCTGAGCGTTCACATGACCAAAACGACGAGCCGCCTGCTGCTGTCGCTCTTCAGCCCGTACTGGATCATCAACAAGACGTCTCGAGTGCTGCAGTACAGAGCGGAGGACGTCAGCGTCAAACATCCCGCCGACTACCGAGACATCATCCTGTTCTCCTTCAGGAAGAAGAACCTCTTCAGCAAGAGCAAGGTGAGAGTAACACCTGGACAGGTTCCAGTCTGAATCAGACTCACGCAGCCTCGAGCAGGCTTTATCGTCTGTGCAGGATACGACACCCTCTGACCTTTGACCCTCAAAAGCAGTCGGGTAATAGGATACTATGAGATATCAGTGTTTCCTCGAGGATTTTTTTTGAAGCGGGGGTGACCACGGGTCAATGACTGCAACAAACAGTTTCAAATCAAAATGTCCTGATATTAATTGAGTGACACTCTGAGGAATTAGTTTGTTTACTGTTAATAAGAAGTTAAATTTAAAAATATGATCAGAGGATTTGGGCCACATTTTCCTGCCGTGTGATTGTAGCCGAAGTCTTTAGAAAATGTTAAAAAATTCAGTCTTGTCTGAGTTCAACATTAGGAGGTTTTCATGTCTTTAAGAGTTAAGTTTAGCTAGCTGATCGGCTTCACTGATAGATATAATTGGATGTCGTCAGTATAACAGTGACAGTTAATTTAATCTCTTCTAATGACCTAAAGGGAGCACGTATAGTGTGAATAAAATGGATCCAAGCACAGAAACCTGTGGAACACTGTGACAAGCATCAGCATGCACTGAGGATTCATTATTCACATGAACAAACTGGGATGGATTGGATAAAAGGGATTTAAACCAGCTGAGTTCTGTTCCTCTGATGCCAACATAATGTTCCAGTCGCTGTAACAGGATTTTTGCCCAGTTGGAGCTTTATCTCCTTTCCTGATGTGATGCTGACACGTTGGTACCGATGGATTCTTTAGGATGTTATTCCTGGTTTCCTATGATAACAGGATATTCTCTGTCCCAGCTTTTTTAGAAAAGTGAGGTGTGTTACAGCTCATTGTGTTTGTTGCAGCTCCAGCTGTGCGTCTCCACCAGCGCCTGGTCTGACGGTTTCTCTCTGGACACTGTGGGAAGTTACGGCTGCGTTCGCTGTCCGGCCAACAGCATGGACTTCCTGGTAACTTCAACCTCATCCAGTTCCTTTGTTCAAGGATTTTAGTCATTTTGTGTTATTGTTTGTATGAGTCTCCGCCTTCCAACAACCTCTGTCCACAGTGTTCAAAGACACTGCAACAGTGTCTCTGCTCGTCCGTCACACAGCTTTGACTTTCTCAGTCTTGTTTTCACACTTTGTGTTTGTGTCCAGGTGGGCGTCAGTATCCAGATGAGCAGTTTTAATCTGACCAGGATCGTCACCATGAGTCCTTTCTACACTCTGGTGAACAAGTCGTCGTATGAGCTGGAGGTGGGAGAAGTCACGAGTCAGACCTCCACCAGGTGGCACTACATCTCCTCCACCGAGGTGAACATGGCCATCCAACCCACAGAGTAGCAGGGTGTCATCAGCACAGCAGAGGTGTGAGACACGTTGCTGTTGTTCATAGTTTTGTTGTTGTTGTGTTGCAGTGCCTCCCTCTGTGGCCAGAGAACAGTTCTGGGAAGTTGTGTGTCCGCGTGGTCGGATCTGAAGCCACCTCCAAGTTCTTCTTCTTTAACCAGCAGGACAGCGGCACTCTGCTGAGCCTCGACATGGTCAGTGTTCCCGACCAATCACAGCCGCTCATTTTACTGTGTCCCTGCTGGACCAATCACAGCCGCTCATTTTACTGTGTTCCTGCTGGACCAATCAAAGTGTTTTCTAACATAACTGTGTTTTTAGTGCGGTGGGATCATCGTGGATGTCAACATCTCCGATCTGTCGACGGTCATCAGCTTCAGTGATTACTACGAAGGAGCTGCTCCAGCCCTGCTGCTCAACCACACACCCTGGGTCACCATCAGCTACCGGCAAAGGTCAGAGGTCAACACTCACAGAATCTGATCAAATCAGCTGTAAATTCCAGGAAAGTTATGAAATTAGAGGAACAATTTCCATAATGAAACAGACGTGTAACATAGCAACATTTAACAGTAAATAGATAATATTATTATTATTTATTATTATTTATAATAATAAATAATGTACATTAACCCATTCCAGCCCCGCCCACTTTTTTAGAAAAGGTGGGGGGTCTTTAAGGGGAGACAGCAGGTCGTCTGGTGATGTCACATAGAAGAGTTGAACATCACCTGAAGATGAATCTGAGATGCAGCTCAGCACTGTGTGCGGCCGCAGGAACCAAGTGGATTGACGTCGCTTCACCTTGTTCATGAACTCGTTCTCATTATGTTCCGGTCTGAAGCAGCTGAGTCAGCGATGTGGGGCTGAACATGGACCACCTCTACATTAGAGGTTTGGATTACGGCCCATTTTGAGTCTGTCGCCGGACTTCCTTGGATGCAGGCTGGAGCTGAAACCTGAGCCAGGTGTTCTCTCCCCTGCTGTCTTCGGCCAAATGTCCACAGACTTTAGCCTCAGGATTTCTGGTACCAGGTGGACTCATGAAGTCTGGAGAACCCCAAGGACTCCATCCAGAACCTCAGAAGGAGCTGCTGTTTGAGGCAGGCTGAAGTGGAAATACATGCGAATATATTCAGTCAGTTCCATCCAGCTGTTGGACAACAGAAAGTCTGACCTTTTGAAATACAGTTCTCATGGGTTCTGATTGAGTCATTAATGATGTCATCTGCTTACAACCAATAAGCTATTCGGACACTTCTCTGTTTCTCCCTCAGCGGCTCAGCGACGGTTCATGAGCTGAAACCCGGCGAGGCTCGGCGGTTTGCCTGGGACGACCCGGCGGGCGTCCGAACCCTCAGCTGGAGCTGCATGGAGCACTGTGGAGAACTGGACCTGCTGAAGGTCTGACTCTGTCCTCTGTCCTAACACCAACCACTGTAACAGCACCTCAGAGGTCACAGAGTCACATGATCGAGCCCCAGTGAGACAGCACAGTGTTTCAGTGTGTTATTTATTATTTATTTCTTTTACTGAGATGATGTGTGAAGGTGTTCAGTGCAGAGATGGTTTTAGTCTCTGCTTAAAGATTGAAAGGGACCTCCGATATTTAAAACCATCCTGGCAGATCAGAGCTTTTGTAATTAAGAATCATTAGGCCGTGTTATGTTACATTTATTTATTGACACATTCATTGGATGGTTTTCCCCTTTCAAGACATTATCATGTATTATTTCACAGAATTATAAAGCCACTCTTATTCAACAAAAATAAACAAGGTTATTTATAAAAAAAAACATGCCCAAAACTGTAATCCATCAAATAAGAAGAATGAATGACTCCTGAACTGAATCCTTTTGAGGGACAAATTATTGACAAAGATACGGACGGAGGGAATCAATGCACCAACAGTTTGCTATGTATCTTAGAGATGATCTGCTTTAAAAATACATCACTGACACACACACACACACACACAGATTAGACTGTGGTGGGACAGATTAGACTGTGGGGGGACAGGTTAGACTGTGGTGGGACGCCCCAGTCCAGATAATTAATGGGAAACTCTGGATGCAGCCTGTAACAGTGAATCTGGTGCATCGTGAGGTGAACGCGTCCTGTTTCTGTGTGTGATGGACTGTTTCCCCTGAATGAGGCGGGTCCCGTCTGTCCCGTCTGTCCCCTGAATGAGGCGGCCCCGTCTGTCCCTGAGCTGCTGCTGAGGAACATCTAAACATCTGTGTCCCGCTCGTTGTCCTGGAGCTTTGAAGCTGCTCCCCTGAGTTCTGCTCTCAATCCAAAAACAGCTCGTGTTGGTTATTTTGGGTTTGAGAATCTGTGTTGTTGAGGGAAACGTTCACCATGAGGCGTTTAAGGAACACGTGGCGTTCCTCAGACTGACGGCGTTCCTCAGACTGACGGCGCTCCTTCCTTCCCTCACAGGAAAAGAGGAAGATTCCTCCCGTTCCCAACGGAGTGACGGATCTGGGAGAGTCGGAGGA
>CAFUXE010001611.1:9288-23931 GCA_903364295.1 Serranus cabrilla | reverse complement strand
TGTGTGTGTCTCTGTGTGTCTCTGTGTGTGTGTGTTATTTTGGGGAGCTGCAGATATCAAACCTTTATCTTCTGGACTTTGCAGGATGTTTGTGTGTCAGAGTTCACGTCACATTAATCTTTAAACCGTTTGTTTGTTTTATTCAGACTGAAACCAGCAGCCGAGTTCGAACCCGCGAGCTTCTCCCTGTGAACCGCTGAACCACCGTGTCGCCTCATTTCATGCAGTTTATTAATTAATCTGAGTCAGAATAAAGTTTAATGTAAATAATAATCTGAGTCAGAATAAAGTTTAATTTAATTAATAATTAATCTGAGTCAGAATAAAGTTTAATTTAATTAATAATTAATCTGAGTCAGAATAAAGTTTAATTTAATTAATAATCTGAGTCAGAATAAAGTTTAATTTAATTAATAATTAATCTGAGTCAGAATAAAGTTTAATGTAAATAATAATCTGAGTCAGAATAAAGTTTGTTGTGACTCAGTTCAGTTTTATTTTTAAATCTTTCCAGGATTAAAGTCAGAAACATGTTGTTTTGATAATTATAAATAAAGTTGTGATGTTAGTGACGGTCTTGCTGTCAGCGAGACCAGGACTCAGGGATCCGGATCAGGTGTGGCTGGAGCTGGTCTGGTTTCTCCTCCGGGAGGGGCGGGGACAGTTCGGGGGGGCGGTGATGAAGAGGAGGAGCAGCTGGTCTCGGTTCAGTCTGTCGCAACGTTTTCTTCTTTTCTTTGTTTCAGGAGAAGTTCTGATGGACGAGCTGCGACCCGGATCAGATCCGGACTAGACCCGGGTTAACGGGGGAGGACCAGCAGGACCCGAACCAGGACCTGCAGCAGGACCAGAGGGATCCGGATCCGGATCATGGGTCTGTAGGACGGAAACTTTGTGGAAACTTTTCTGTTTGTCTCCATGGAGACGGGAGTTTTTCCCGCCAGATGATCTGATCGCGGATCGATTTTTATTGATTTTTGTTGATCGGGATGGCCGCGCGGCTGCTGCTGCTGCTCGCGCTCTGGAGCTGCGGACACGCCAAGAGCGCGTTCCCGCAGCGACCCTCCTACAGTCTGTACTCCAGCGGGCACGCGCACGGAGCGCGCGCTGCCAGCAGACACAGGTAGGCTGACACGTGCACGGAAATCAGATGATGATGATGAAGGCGGAGGAGGTGACCTCATTAAAGAGTAGTGTGTGTGTGTGTGTGTGTGTGTGCTCGCACAGATGTTTTATTGTGAAAGGGTGGACAGGAAGAGTCAGGAGGTTGTTGGCTCTGCAGGTTTCCGTGGTGACAGAGCTCTCAGTGATGCTCTCTCTCTCTCTCACACGCACACACACACACACACACACACACACACACACACACACACACAGTGTGGCTCTCTGACAGACTTTGATTGACAGATGGTTCATCCATTCAGCTTCAGGTGTGTTTGGTTTCGGAGGATCAAACGTCTGCAGAGTTTCCTGTTTCAGTGAAGCTGCAGCTGAACTTCAGAGTTTGGAGTCGGAGAGTCGGAGCGCCGCTGTCCGATGGCGTGCTGAGGTCAGAGGGGCGTGGTCAGTCTGTGTTTAACGGCCTCACAGGCTCACAGCGTGCATCAGATATATATCTTTTATATCTCACAGATCCAGACTGTTCTCCACAGAACCTGTCTGGTTCCTGAAGTCCTTCCAACAGAACGTTCTGCTGCTGAGCCCAGCAGGCCACATCACGTTCTCCGGAAGAACCTGTTCTCTGAGGAACGTTCTCTAGGTTCAACAGAAAAACTGATAAAGTCTGAAAACGTTCAAAACTTTTTCACTTTTAGCTGATTGTATTCTGAGCTGAACTTTGATCAGAGATTATTATTATTATTTCTAAAAAATAAATTACTGTGTCGAGAAAACACACACACACGTTTGGCAGTGAAGCAGCTGTGATGTCATGATTGAAACTAACGCCCTGATGACTCATTTCCTGTAGAGAGAGTGACATCACTGTGTGTGTGTGTGTGTGTGTGTGTGTGTGTGTGCAGTTTTAAGATTAAAATCTGTTAAAAAACGTTTTGATGTTTTTGTACGTCTGCTCTCTGATTGGCTGTCTCATTCGCCATGAACTGATGACAGAGGAGAGACAGGAAGTGATGTCATCACTTTAATCCGCCCAAAACAAGTTGGTTTGTTTTCCAGGTTTTTTAAAGTTGACTCAGCTTATCAGTTTCAGTCTGTTAACTCGCTGCAGTTTTATTTTTTAATAGTTTTACGGTTTCATTGTTTTATTGTTTTATTGTTTTATAGTCTCTCCGGATTTTTAGAGAGGCATCAAAGAAAACCTCAGAGAGAGTTCATTCAATCTGTCTGAGCAGGTTTCAGGTCCTCAGAGTCCACAGAGTCCTCAGAGTCCACAGAGTCCACAGAGTCCACAGAGTCCTCAGAGTCCACAGAGTCCTCAGAGTCCACAGAGTCCTCAGAGGAACTTCAGACTCAGTCCTCACCTTCATGTTCAGATGTCTCAGAGGAAACTGTGTGTGAGGCGGCGTTCATAAATATGATTTATTATTAAACTTATTTATATGAGGGAGAGATCGTAAACTTGGACTTTAAATCCCGTCTGTCTCCTGGACTTTAAATGTCCCGTCTGTCTCCTGGACTCTAAGTGTCCTGTTTGTCTCCTGGACTCTAAATGTCCCGTTTGTCTCCTGGACTCTAAATGTCCCGTTTGTCTCTGCAGCAAATTCCTGCTTGTTTTTCTGAATTCCAGAAAAAAACACAATTGAATTTAAACACAAAGAGACATTTTCTCTCCTGCGGATCCAACATGGCTGCCACAGACACACTCATCATCACACACTGATGACATCAGCACTATGTGCTGAACACACACAGTGTCCTTGTATTTAGTGTGAGCGTGAAGCTGTCATATGATCTGCATGAACCAGAAACATAGCAAAGTGTGATATGCAGATACAGTCATATACATTTATTCTATTATATAATAGTATTATGTGTATTAAATGTGTGTGTACATGTTATTATACGTAGATTTCTGTGTTCAGGTTGTGTGCAGACGCAGTCTTCAGCTTTTCATCGGAAGGTTTTGCAGTTTTAGGTTCATGTGTTTTCAATCAGGCGACACAGCCGTGGAGCCACCACAGACTTCAAAATAAAAGCTGTTTAACTGTGGGAGGAACAGTCTTATTTCAGAATAAAGGCCTGAATAGGTGGAAATCAGCTGTTTGCAGGTTTATACTGCGGGTAAATTCTGTTTGTTGTGAAATGTTCGGTGAATAATAATGTTAACTTCTTTAAACCACCCCAAAACATCTGCACACGCTCAGTTGTGACCTCACGCGACCCAAACAGATGTTTGTCATTAAAGCTGCAGCTGACCACAAGAAACATTCGAACACGCAGGAAACACTGAGAAATTATATATATATATATATATATACATATATACCCAGTCTAAGGTTTATGCCACAGCTGCCCTAAATTAACAGCATTGCTAATAACCCAAATCATTGTTTATGTTGTATGTCTTTAGTGGTTAATCAGTAAAAGCTCTTTAACCCAGTTGATATTTTTAATGCTCAAATATAAATAAATAATAAATTGTTATCCGTCAATTTTCAAATTTACTGTTTTACAAAAAAACAGAAAAAAATCGTAAAGCACATTATTATTATTTCTTGATTAAGACTGCAGATTATATTTTCTGTCATTCCTGAAAAGGAAAATGAGTTTAGTGTTTGAAGTTATTCTTGATTCCCTGTGAGCAGGTTCACATTTGGGAATAAAAAGTCGGATTCAGTTTGAAATTCCTCCTTCCTGCTCTAAAGGTGAAACATGGAGCGCTCAGTCACATTAAAGCGCTTCATGGTGCTATTTTTCTATGTCAATTTATGATGTAAATGTTTTTATTTTTGTTTTTTATAAACACACATTTCATGGAATATAATGCTGTTATTTTATATTGCCCTCAAATATTTATTTTCCATTAGATTTACTTTTTAAATGTATCATTATTTCTGCTGTGATGGCCCCTCTGGAACTTTAAATCCAAAGACTAAAGACTGGCAGGCAGGAAGTGATGTCACAGGACAGGAAGTGTCCTGTGACATCACTTCCTTTGGTGAGTCTTTTTTTTAGATTAACTTCAGTTTGAGCACTTCAACATGTTGGACTGTCTTTTGTGTCGAGGTGAAATCAGACATATCTGAGGTCATGTGATCCGTCCGGACTTTCTCATTGGCTGGACAGGAAAGTCATTGATGGACACTTTAGATTTCAGAGATTTTACTACTGGATTCATTTTTCAATTATCCATGTTAACCTTTCCGTGGTGAGAAAGAATGCAGCCAGCTGATTGGTTGAAACCTGCGGCGTTTTAAAACTGTCAAAATGTGTTAAACTGAGACGTGTGTGTGTGTGTGTGTGTGTGTGTGTTTGTGTTAAACAGGAACTGGTGTGCGTTCGTAGTGACAAAGACGGTGAGCTGTGTGGTGGAAGACGGAGTGGAAACCTACGTGAAGCCTGATTATCATCCCTGCAGCTGGGGGAGCGGACAGTGCAGCAGGGTGGTGCTGTGAGTACACACACACACACACACACACTCGGTCACTTTGTCCGTGTGTCGGGGTTCGGGTCAGGTGCTCCCTGTTATGGTTTGGGTTTGCCCCCCTTCAGGACACAGACCTTGTGCTCCTTCGGTTCCAGTGTGGCGTCTCGCCGGCTCTGAGTGCATTATTTGTGTTTTTTACACTTTAGTCAGATTTCTGTTCAGCGTGTTCTGGTCTCTCTGTCCCTTCAGTTGCCTCTCGTGTCTCTGCAGCTACCGGACCTACATGAGGCCACGGTACAAAGTGGCCTACAAACTGGTCACGGAGATGGAGTGGAAGTGTTGCCATGGTTACAGTGGAGAGGACTGCAGTGACGGTCCAGCTGGAGGAACCCAGATCTCCAGCAGACCTCAGCCCAGACCAGGACCCGGAGCAGAGACGAGCTATGGACAGGGGGGAGGACAGAGTGGAGGACACAGCGGTGAGTGGTTTGTCCTTTTTTATGTAGAAAGATCCGTATCTACAAAATAAAAGCTTCTTGCTGTGACTGGAATGAGATGAGTATTGACTGAGCATCGAAGTCCAACACTTTACCTGGTTGCTCTTCATCATTGTTTCCAGTTCAGTTAGCACAGTTCAGATGGAGAATCTTCTGTTCAACAAGAGATCCAGATCCACAAACTTAAACCAGTTGTCACCATATTTACTTTAGTACATTATTGTACTTGTATGTCAGATGTGTCGCTCGCCTCTGTGACTATAAAAGCTTCTGTGATTGGAGCTCTGAAGGTGCTGCTTACTTTTCTTCCAGGACGATTTGAGAACGAGAAGATGAGGCAGCTGGAGGAGAAGATTCAGAGTTTGACCAAAAACCTTCAGGACGTCCAGTCCACCTTGAACACCTTGAATGAACACTTTCAACAGGAAGTCAACAAACCGGGCTTCAGTGGAGGCGGAAGAGGAGGAGGTTCTTCTTCAGGAGGAAGAAACCCTGCTGATGCAGCTCAGCCAGAGATTAAAGAGACAATTCACAGCATTCAGACCAAACTGGACCAGCTTGACAACCGCACACAGGCGAGTCACTGTTTTCTACGTGATCTACGAGTACTAGAGACCAATTATTACCTCCACCAAGGAGCCCATGTTTTCACCAGCGCTGTCTGTCTGTCTGTCTGTCTGTTCGTCTGTCTGTCTGTCTGTCTGTCTGTCTGTCTGTCTGTCTGTCTGTCTGTCTGTCTTTGTACAAAATAATTCTCCGGAGAACGTGTGTGTTGGGACGAGGAACAGGTGATTAGATTTCGGTGGTGGTCGGTGATCCCTAACACCATCTGGAATTTATATTGTTGCGTCAGTGACCATATTGCCTTCAGTAACGGTCGCCATCTAGTGGATGAAATATTTCCATACATGCTTTCAATATAATCCTTCAAGTGCAGTTTGGTGTTGAGTAACTGACCCTGTTGCCTTGGCGGAGGTCTGCGCTCTCCAAGTGTTTTTCTAATTTATTTGAATGTAATAGTTAAAGTCAGCAGTAGAAAGCCTGCCATGATGAAAAACCAATGGCAACTTGGGTGGCAACGTCCTTGGGCCACCAACAGGGTGTCTGGGGAGTTACCCGCTTCCTCCTCTTCTTTGTTTGTCTTGCTGCCAGCTGGCAGAGATGGTTAACAAGAAAAAAAGATAGCTGAAATATCTCTGCGCCAACAGGCCCATGATAAAACCCTGGTTAGCATCAACAACCACCTGGTAAATGGGAAAGGGAATGACCTGGATGGAGGTCTGTCTGGAGGAGGACTGAGTGGAGGCAGGCTGAATGCGCTGAAGGAAGAGATCCTGAGGGAGTTGGAGAGGAGGGTGTCGTTGTCCTGCTCATCCTGTCAGGTATTGTATAATATTTAGTCAGGTGTATTCAGCCATTGACCCCTATGAAACTGTCAGGGCATTCTGTCTGATTCAGAAATAAAATAATAGAACTAACATAAAATGGCTTAAACAGTGTCTCTGATGAAAAACACATTTGTGGGTCAGTAAGATGGTTAATTGTTTGTCTTCAGGCTGGTGTGGAGGATCTGCGCAGACAGCAGCAGGAGGACAGAGACAGAATCCGAGCTCTGGAGAAGCAGCTTAATGTCGTTGATGTTCGGTATCGGCAGGATGTGGACGGGCTGCGACGCGAACAGACACGTCAGCAAGGATGCTGTGACACTGTCAATGACCTCCACAAGCGCATCACTGACACTGAGCGCAAGATCAGCTCAGCATCTGAGAACTTTGATGCTCTGCAGAGCCGTCTGGACAAGGCGCTCAGCGGAGGAAGAGGCAGCAGCTTCAGTGACAGCGGCGGCACCAGAGGAGGAGGATTCGGTGGAACTGAGGGAGGTGGGAGGGGCGATGTGGTGACCGAGGACCGGCTGAGAGACGTCGAGCGGAGGATCAACAACACCGTGCAGCTGACTGAGCAGACCTGCTCATACCTGGAGAACGACCTGAAGGACTACTTTCACAGAGAACTGGGGGACCTGAGGACAGTGTTCCTGGACCGCTTTGATGATCAGGCCTTCAGAATAGCAGACGTGGAGCTGGATGTGGGACTGGTGAAGGACAGGGTTCGTGACCACGACATAAGGCTGTCCAAGCTGGAGAACAACACGTCACAAATCATCCGGAGTCTGGAGGAGTGCAGCTGTGGAGGGTCTAAAGGAGGAGGAGGTAGAGGAGCTGGTGACCGGGGGGATGGAGGAGGAAGGGGGGGAGCAGGTGGAGACAGAGGAGGAGTTAAGGGAGGAGGTACAGGAGGAGGACTCTCTGGGACGGGAGGAGAAGGAGAAAGTACAACAGAGAAATCACTGGAGTGGAGAGTGGTTGCAAACGAAGATAAGATTCAACACTTTAACACTCGACTCAAAGACCTGTCAGTGTCTGGGGACTCTCTGCATGACAAGGTGAGATATAGATTTCCCACAAATCCTTCAAATGACACCTGTGAGAAAAGTGTCACTCTAGGAGGAAACAGATACAGATAGATGTCTGCACTCCATTGGGTTCTTTAGATTCAGTTCATAGTCCGACCCAATTCACCTTTTGTTGATATTTTTATGACTAAATGTTGACGTATGATCAGTACGAAGAGATCGAGGGTCAGATCAAGTTTCACTCAGCGCACTCATTGCTGTTTTCAGACTCATGCAGTTGTCATTGAACAGCCAGTCGTGCTTTGCTTTGTTGAGGCACCACTGACCAAGTGTCAAAATAACTATCAGAATATTGGATAATGTGATTTCATTTTCATGAAATCCCCTCGGGGCACCACTCTGTAAAAGATCAAAGTAATTAAAATGACAAAACTATCAATATAGAAATCTGATTAATAATCAACTAAATAACTAAACACAAATCACCGTGTGTATAGATATTAAAAGCATCATTCACCGTTGTAATATTATAATATATTCTGGTGATATTCCAAACAGCATTATTCATTCATTCTTTATCCTCCCGGGTCGCTGGAGCCGATCCCAGCTGCATTGGGCGAGAGGCGGGGTCACCTGGACAGGACGCCAGTCTGTCGCAGGGCTGACACCATCCGCGCTCTCATTCACTCCTACGGGTGATTAGAGTCACCAGTTAAACCTGAGCTGCATGTTTTTGGACTGTGGGAGGAAGAACATGCAAACTCCACACAGAAGGGATCGAACCGCCGGCCCTCTGCTGAGGCAGAGAGCTAACCACTACACCACCGTGTGGCTCTTTAAGGGTTAATGGTTCCAGGAGTCCAGTTTAAGGTACAGGGATGAAGAAACTGCATCAATTAAATTATTGTGGTCCCCATCGATACCAGAACAAATATGTGACTAATTAAGAGACTTGATACGACCTGTTTGACCGGCGAGCCTTCATTTGTAACGAGTTAAAGAGAGTTTGACGTGCCGTGTGATCACTGTGATGTGAATTAAAAATGTATTTAAGGTCTTCAAGAGAACTCAAATGAAACTGGTGTGAATTAGATATTATTATATTAGTCTTGTTACTGTCAGATATGATCTTCATGAATATGATTGTGATTCATCATTAAGGTTGTGGACCTGAGCCACGACGTCCGTAAGATCAAGGCTCTGACCGGGGATCACGGCGAACACTTTAACCGAATCGTGACCGAGGTGGAGATGCTGGGACATGACTGTGAGTTGTGCGTGAAGGTGGCGGATGAGCTGCAGAAGCTAAAGAATCATTCCCAGGATGCACTGGGGCGCATGCAGAGCCACATCAACAGACTCCAGATCAGACAGGACTCAGGGACAGAAGGCTGCTCCCAGATGTGTTCGCAGCTGGAGGACAAAGTCCGCCTGCTGCGAGATGATGTCAGGAGGTGCAGCGGCCAATGTAAGACCAGCCCCGACACGCCCACAGGTCAGAGCAACTTATCAGATGATTGGTCAGTAAATCCAAGTTCACTCCAAGGAGTTCCTGTTGCTAACCAGTTAACATGATAACAGTGAAAAACAACATTTGATTCATTCTGAGACGGTTTTCTGTTCACCTGTTGGAGTTCAGACCGTTTGAAACATGTTTTTATCATCTTCACTTTCAGTTTGAAACGTTTCAGTTGTCTAAGAAGATGAAGCTTTGTTGTGAAAGACAAACTGTTTCCATGTTTTTAGACGTCACTCAGACCATCACACTGCCACCATCGTGTATGACTGTTGGTCTGATGTTTTACGATGTAACGGGATGCACAGAAACTTTTGTCTTGGCAGTCCACAGAATATGTTAACAAAGGTTTTGGGGATCATCAAGATGTTCTTTGGGCAAATTTGAGGCGAGCCTTTGTGTTCTTTTTGGTCAGTAGTGGTTTTTCCCTGGAGTCTCTTTCTCACTGTACACTCATGAACACTGACCCTAACCAAGGCGGGTGAGGACTGCAGTTCTTGAGATGTTGTTCTGGGTTCTTTTGTGACCTCCTGGATGAGTTGTTGATGTCCTCAGGTCACTCCTAGGAAGGTTCACCTCTGTTCTAAGTTTTCTCCATTTGTGGATAATGACTCCAACTGTGGTTTGCTTGAGGCTTTGTAACCCTTTCCAGGCTGATAGATGTCAGTGACTTTGTTTCTCATCTACTGTTGAATTTCTTTAAATCGCAGCACGATGTGTTGCATTTTGAGATCTTTTAGCCTACTTCACTTTGTCAGACAGCTTCTATTTAAGTGATTTCCTGATTCAACAGGTAACAGTAATCAGGTCTGGGTGTGGCTAGTGAAATTGAAGTCAGCCTTCCAAGAAATCTGGTTAATCACGGTTAATTCATGATTTATTTATTCTTGATTACAGTTATTAGGTTCAGGGGCAATTGCTTTTGCACATAGGGTCAAATAGGTTTGAGTAGCTTTCTTCCCTTCATAAATGAAATCATAATTTAAAAACTGCATTTTGTATCTTTGTCTAATATTAAAATCTGTTTGATGATCTGAAACATATAAGAAGGAGAGATGTGTAGTGGAAGATAACTATGACCTATACTAAACCCTCATCAGGTGGTGGTTCTGGCGGCTCTGGGGGTCCCGGTGGAGGTGGTCCGGGGTTGGATGCTGAGAAGCCTTTAGACGGCCACAGTGTGATTGGAGGCTCCGTCAACAACAACCAGCTGAAGTCTCTGCAGGGTGAATTATCGGAGGTCATCCTCACATTCAGCTCCATCAACGACACCCTGAAAGGGCTCGAACACACGGTGCAGAAACATGGCAGCGTCATCACCGACCTCGGTGAGCCCAACACAGTGACACAACACTCTGCGTTTATTACTACACTTGTGTTGCTAATGTTCATTCTTTGAACCCTGGCAGGAAACACAAAGGATAAGATCATCTCTGAACTGGACAAAATCCAGCAGGAGGTGACGGAGCACATTGAGGAGAGCCGTGACCACCTGGACACAGTGGACCGGGACATCCGGCGGTTCGAGAGCACGCTCCTGGTAGAGATGGGCGACTGTAAGAGGTCTGGAGATGGTCTGGAGAAGAGACTGTCCAAGCTGGAGGGAGTCTGTGGAAGGCTGGATGGGGTCTCTGACTCCATCCTCAAGATCAAGGAAGGTACTTTCTATATTTATTTTCACTTAAAAACACCTTAGCAAACCTTTCAGAGTTTCGTATTTGGACACACACACTGGGTTCATTGTGGGAAGGAAAAAGCATCTTCAGTAGGTGGAGTTTCACATGTGTGTTGCACTTCAGAAGTGTCTGAAAAGAAAAGCATTTAAAAATTCAACAAGCAGAGCCGAACGCAGCTTGTTGTGTCTCTGATGTGATGTCTCATGTCTGAAGGTCACTGATAGGATGATCCTGACAGAATAGCTTTTTGGGACTTGTAGTTCCCTTCTCTCGTGACGTAAAGAGTAAGCCCTGTCGTGGTGTACTGTTTGAAATGACCCTGTGTTTTTATGTGTTGTGATGGGTCGCATGTTCAGGATTGAACCAACACGTGTCAAGCTTGTGGACTTGTGTTTCTGGTTTGAATGAGTCGGTTGTCCATCATGGAGGAATCATGGACTTCATTCAGAAGAACCAAGATGATGTTTACAGCAGGATGAAGAACCTGAACTCCAGCATGAACCAAATCCTCAAAGACCTGCAGAGTTCCTCTGATCTGACCGGTGAGCTGGACTTCACTGTATGCAACCTCTCAATGATGGTTCAATACAGCAGTCAAACCTTTGATGACTTTATTCACAAGTTAAATGCTTTCAGTAAGTAATTGCCCTGAAAATAATTATTCTTGATAACAATTGAAATGTTTCTGATGTGGTGCAGTCAATGTTGAAAAACTGTAAAAAGTGAAGTGAAGCTTTCTAAATACCTGAAAAATAAATGATGACATCGTCTTATATTGTGGGCATCATGTTCTTCAACAGAGGTTTGAATTTGCAGTCTTTCTTTTACTCATTAATGGCTGAGCTGGAATAGGTTGTTTTTGTTTGATAAGATAACCATCAAAAGTGCAAAATAACATTTCCCCAAAAGCTCCAGGTCTGTTTTATTTTCAAGTTAAATGGGAATCTGAAAATGAGCCAGTTAATGAAATAGCCGGTTGGTTTTTTTGACAGTCTAGTTCAGGTAGAGCTAAAACAGAAACACAAACCTTCAAATAAAAACCTAAACCTGCATCTCTCCCCTAATTACACAGGTCTGCCTGGACCCCCAGGACCCCCAGGACCCCAGGGAGAACGAGGCTTTAACGGGCTGCCGGGTCTGCGAGGGCCTGCTGGACCTCCTGGACGGCAAGGTGAAAGTGGACCACGAGGTCTGCCCGGTACGACAGATATTTTATTCACTGTATTTCTTTAAATCCTGATATTATGGAACAGATTGATGGGGGCAGTGAGAGATCAGCACCCACAACAATAACACATCTTATAACAGTGACAACTGTAATTATAATGGAGATATGACGATAGTAACTCTAGCAGTGGAAATAATAATAATAATAATAATAATAATAATAATAATAATAGAGTCTAGCAGAACTTAAAATGTACCAAATGTTTTCCGTGTTTCCTAACAGCTGCTCTGTTTTTCACAGGTCCCAAAGGTGAACCAGGTATGAACGTTTCTTTAACCATCAGGACTCACAGGCTGATGTTTTTATGTGTTGTTATAATCTGAACGTTTTCCATCATTCACTCTGCTGACTGTGTTTTGATGTCTCCATAACATTAGAATGAAATATTAGTAGGAAGTCTGTTTTCCAAATATGTATTCTGCTAAATCCTTAGAAATATATTAGACTAGAGCCCTGGATGTTTTTGGTTGGTGTTTATTGATCTGACCAGCAAAAACTCTGACAAACATATTTCTTGATTAACTTTTTTTGAGACTGAAAGAAAATAAAAACCTCTAGACCAAAGCCTCTTCGATAACTGTACAGCAGAGATGGCAACAGCTGTAAACGTATCAAACTGCTTTTACACTGCAGGCCATCATTCACACACACACACTGACTTTGTTTCAGGCGTTCCTGGTGTTGATGCTCACGTATCCCGACTGTCCTTCTCTGCTGCTCTCACTGTTCCCATGGAGAGAGCTGGAACCATCGTCTTTGACAAGGTCTTTGTCAATAAAGGAGACTTCTACGACCCGAGAACAGGTAAAATTAACATCAATGCAGGAATGGGACCAGAAAAGAGATACGGGTACAGTCCGTTTACCAAAAGATAACCTTCTGAGCTTCGAAGGTTCCTGGCGTGTAGAAGCTTCCATGGACTGTAAAATGTTTCCAGACGTAAACATTTCACGGTGTAAATGTTTTCTCATTGTTGATTCTTCTTGATGTGGATGTTTACAGGTGTTGCTCACACACTGAATCTGTCCCCTTCAGGTATTTTCACCGCCCCTGTAGATGGACATTACTTCTTCAGTGCCATTCTGACCGGTCACAGGAACGAGAAGATCGAGGCGGTTCTTTCCAAGTCGAACTACGGCATGGCCCGCGTAGACTCTGGAGGCTACCAACCCGAGGGCCTGGAAAACAACCCTGTGGCCGAGGCTAAAACCACGCCGGGAGCTCTGGCCGTCTTTAACATCATCCTGCCTCTGCAGACTCGGGACACGGTCTGCATCGACCTGGTGATGGGTAAACTGGCCCACTCTGTGGAGCCCCTCACCATCTTCAGTGGCATGCTGCTGTATGAAGACATGTGAACAGCACCACAAAGTATGATGTCACTTTCCCACTTCAGAGGGATCCTAAACTGATGACAAGATATTTTATTTGGACCTTCAGTCCTGAACAGGTTTCTGTCTCCATACTCTGACAGATCACAAGGTTTGATGTTATTTTCCTAAGATGTCACATGTGGACGACAGCAGAGGTGGATTTAGTCTGATGTGGTCAGATGATGTCACCTCAGAGCAGAACTTGAACCGGACTAATCGTCTGACGGATCTGACGGATCTGACGGACACATGGACGCTCAGCGATCAGACGGTCGGACGTTGTGACAGTGTGACTTTAAATACAATAAGAAAAAGCTTTATAAAAGCAGAATGTGTTTTCTGTTTGGTGTTATGACTCAGATCTGTTCATATTGTGAACGTTTTATGTTAAGATGCAACTTTATTGTTTATTGGTGTTTTTAAAATACCTACCAAGTATTTAAGCCATTTTCACATAATTTCATTTTGATGGACAAAATGCTAAAAGACAAGACTGGACAAACTTTTTGTTACTGTCAACAAATCTCTCGGAAAGTCCAGTGATGGAAGAAATATTCACATCCTTTACTTTAGCACAATGTCAGCAGCATTTAGGTTAAACTTGTTCTCTAAATGTAATGGGAAATATTACGTTTTATTAAAAACTGTAATGAATAATGACATTCAGTGTGAAAAGACGTTTAAGTGTGAACATGGGATTTTTTGGATGAAAATAAAAACACATTGGAATCATCAGAGTTATAGATTTAACTATATATATATATATGTATATATATATATATCAGCTGAAGTGATGAAGGACACACGGGTTTCATCTGATGAGGACGTTTGTTATTTTAAGAAGGAGAATCTGTACTTTACATTCAGCAGCTGTAAACATACAGAATGAACCCGAACACCACGTGAGGATGTGGAACTGTTACAGATATTTATAAAACATGTTCATTGACGTTCACAGTTTATTCTCCGAGTTTTTACACCTTCACACATTTGTAATGATAAATAATTTTCACTGTCATTAAAGTAAACACGAGTCTAACCCGGAGGTTGTTAATCTGTGATTCATACACTTTAATTATGTTCTTCTTTTATGGACAGAAATATGTTGCACCTGCAACTGAACTGGAATCATTTTGTTTTTCATTTAAATGTTTCAACCTGTTCCATTCCATGACGCCCCATGTGGACGTCCTGTACACCGACCATCAGTCATCAAGCTCCTCTTCCTGTTTGGGTCGGGAGGCGGACACCTTCTCTACCTGTCAGAGGAAACTTCAGAGCTGATAGTCCGGCTGGTCCTGGACCAGCTCTTAGTGCTGCTATAGGCCTAAACTGCCGGGGGACAAAAGATACACTGAGCCTTTCTCCCTCTCTCCCTCCTCTTCCTCTCTCTC
>CAFUXE010001610.1:233448-251584 GCA_903364295.1 Serranus cabrilla | reverse complement strand
TTTTCAAAAAGTCATACTATAGCATGTCGTTTTTTTTCAGCCAAAACATAAAATGTTTTCAAAATGCGCCAAATTCGCAGGATAGCTTTATTAGAGTCTGTTGATGCGTGTCAGGGTGAAACCTTTTGAAAAAGAACAGAAAAACACCATATTATGACCTGTTTTGTCAAAAGTGGTCAAACTTTAAAATTCCTTAAAACGCCTAAAAATGCTTAAAATGTCCAAATTAAGGTGTGTTGATACATATTAGAGCATAATATATCCAGAAATTACAGAAAAACACCATGTTGCGAAATGGCCAAATTATCAAAACGTCATACTTTAGCATGTCGTTTTTTTCCCGAAAGAGGTCAAATTTTTTAAATTCTTAAAATGCTTTAAAATGGTTAAAACGTCCCAATTACTGTCTGTTGACACATATTATAGCATAATATATCCAAAAATGATAGATAAACACCATGTTATGGGATGTCAAAACTTGAAAAAGGCTATTAAGTTGATTTTTGTCAAAAATGGTCAAATTTTAAAATGCCTAAAATTGCTGAAAATAGTCTTACTTAGTCCATCAAGACATATTACAACATAATATTATTTTTTTTCTGTCACAGGGAGGATTGTGATCGATGACATCGACATCGCCAAGCTACCCCTGCAGACCCTCAGGTCTCGCTTGTCCATCATCCTACAAGACCCCATCCTGTTCAGCGGCGCCATCCGGTACTGTGAGCTTGTCTGCACATTCGTTTTACCAGCAGATTTAGATTTGTTGATAATTTAGACATAACATTTCCAGTAATAGGACCAGTTGGCAAACTACGACACACTTCAAAGACACTTATCTGCAGCATGAGTGGAGCTGAGGATTTGCAGATAAGAGGACCTTCCTCTGAAAACTCCACTGGAGAGGATTATTTTTAGACTTCAGCGGCTGTGACCATAAAAGCTTCGTCATGTGGGAGGAGAACAGATGAGGAGTTCAATGAAGCTGTGTGATGCTGTCTGACTGTAGTTTTGGATATTTCAGATTACAACAAAGCCTGAAAATTTGCACAGAGAAATATTGGGGAGCAATGATAGCAGATAAATACTGGGTGGTAGACATTTCTGACCGGTTAAATAGGGCGACAAGTTGAAAAAGGATGTTGGATAAGTAATGAGAAGTCAGGTGTGATGCTCGAGTGTCTTAGCTGGCTCACAGACTCTTCTCCATTTGCAAGTATTTAAATATTTGTTATGTAATCAAGTTACTTATTGAATACTTAGAGTTATTGACTATATAAAACAAGAGGACATAGCCACTGTGAAGTCACCCATCAGTTTGTGGCCCACCGTTTTGAAGCCTAACTTTTGAAGAGTTTTGCATTTTGGCTGTTGTCATCTTGGTTTTTTGGAGCGTGACCATATTTGGAAAAGAGGGGGAAGCTGGAGAGGAGCAAGGGGTGGATTTGACTGATGACAGGTCATTGTAGTAGTGAAATGTCAATCACAAGATGGCCACAGCCTAAGATATTCCCTCCTTTATTGTCTATTTTACTCTAAATGGGACCATAATTTACAAAATCAACATCATGCTGTATTGAGGAAGATTTGAAACTTACATTTGAGATCATAAAGTCATTATGGAAATATTTACTGAGGTATCAAACAAGTCATAACTAATGGCAATTTTCCCATACACTTTGATACAATCTGACTCTTTTTGTAACCAGTGGGGTCGCCCCCTGCTGGTCATGAGAAAGAATGCAGGTTTAAGGCACTTCTCCATTGGCTTCAGACACAGAGGTTACATCCACTTCTTTTATACAGTCTATGCTTGAAAAAGATGGAGATCATAATGAGATTTGATCCTTCTTAAACTAAGAATCAAATTAATAAGTTTGCATGTGCATGTGTGTAGGTTCAACCTGGACCCAGAGATGAAGGCTACAGATGAGATGCTCTGGGAGGCGCTGGAGATCGCTCAGCTGAAGCCTGTTGTTAAATCCCTTCCAGGAGGCCTGGGTGAGAAAATATGTTTGTTTTAATTTTTCATTTGTGAATGTTCCATTGTCTCAACTAGGGCTGAAGCAATAAACCAATTTATTTAAGGATTTATTTCACAGCCATGTTTAATTATATATATATTAAATATTGACTAAAATGGCATTCAATAAAAAAATATGCATTTATGCATTATTATTTGTACAAAATTGTATATAAGGAATTATCCTTATATACAATTTTGTACAAATAATAATTTTAATCCTATTTGGAAGTATTCACCACCCCTCACAATGATATCATCTGTCTTTGCCCTTGGTTTCAATGTTTTTGTTATTTAAATGCCCAGTAAAGATTAAATTAGAGACATTTTTTAAACAAACTAAAAATTTATTTTTTCCAAGAATCGTGACATAACTCGACTTCTTTTTTGACACAGAGACAGAAAAAAAAACAATAACATATTGATCTGTAAGTCACGATTTAATGGCTGAATAACTCTGCCCTCTCATTTAGCTAAAATTATAATGCCAATGTAATGTCACATGTTACATATGAAGCAATCTCCCATTTAAATTCTGTGCATCGGTATGAATGTACAGACATTTGTTCATATTTGTGTATTTATTTGATTTTCCCCTTCAGATGCAATGGTGACGGAGGGAGGAGAAAACTTCAGTCAGGGTCAGAGGCAGCTGTTCTGTCTGGCCAGAGCCTTTGTCAGGAAGAGCAGCATCCTCATCATGGATGAGGCGACTGCGTCCATCGACATGGCAACGGTCAGTGTGTTTTTGGGCACCCGAGCACTTTAAGGTGGTAGGAAGGCACAAAGAGGGAATCAGCAGTGAAAGGGACGGCTGAAGAGAAATGAAGGTAATTAGAGAAAATGAAATGGAGGAGACAATAGGTTTAGTCAGTGTGAGGGGTGAAGAAAAGGTCACAAGGTTAATTTTCATCTGAAGACATGAAACAAATAGAAAAGCACCTTTAATTGATGCTTTTTTTTTTAAATAAGAGGAGGATAAAAATAGAGCCAGGGGGGAGGAGGTGTGCATGAAGCAGAAAGAGAAAGAATGAAATGGAGGGAAAACACTCTGCGCCGGAGGGGAGTCAGTGTTCGTATTTAAGAGCCTCTCCTTAATGATCGGTCACAAAGAGCGACATTTCTAGCTTCCTATAACGCAGCTGCACTGCCCCTGAGGAAACACGGCAGAGTGTTTAATCAGCGACAAGATGAGGAACAAGGGAGGTGAAAGCTTAAAAAATAAGCTTCGGTGGGGCTGAAAATTACCAAAGAACATGTTCACCATTAAAATACCTTTTTATTTGATCTTATCCACGTGAACTTTTATTATTTGTCCTTGATTCTCAGTCGACATGAATGTAAGTGAACCTCCTCTCCCTGTCTGTCCTCACAGGAGAGCATCCTGCAGAAAGTGGTGATGACTGCATTTGCTGACCGAACGGTAGTTACTATAGCAGTGAGTATCGCCCTCCACACTGTGCCACTAATGCTTGCAGCTCTCACATTTCCCCCTGAGAGCTCTGACCTTCGTCCTGCACTGCTGATACAGTTCTTGTAAAGTGATGCAAAGCAGCAAACAGATGCCGCATGGGCTATTTCCAACTCTTCCTGCAGGATTGTTAAGGTATAAGTTAAAGCGGTGAGAGAGAAAAGTCGGAAAGGGGAAACAAGAGCAGGTGCTTGACTTCCGGGACAATTCTTAAGGTTATTTCATGATCAAATTAAATGTTAAAACGTCATAACTCCTAAGTCCTCTCCCTTTTTGAGCTGAACTTATCTAGAAAAAGGAAAGGGAATGTGTGATGGCTCAAAAGGCTACTGTAACCTCTGGTATTTACTGCAGAGGAACATGTTCCTTCTTATTTAATCTCCTACTTTCACATAACAGCCAGTATTATATTGCACTTATCCATGTAGAACACACTGAACAGATGTATAATGAGACATTTGTGTGTTAAAGCACTGGTTTCTGCTTCAAACGCCTCGTTAAGGACGTGTCAGTGTGAATTAGAGCGGATCAGTTTCCTATGATGCTGTTTGTTTCTCTCTCCACCGCCCAGCATCGCGTCCACACCATCCTGAATGCCGACATGGTGATTGTGATGAAGCGGGGGATCATCCTGGAGCACGACAGGCCCCAGGCCCTGCTGGACAAGGAGGACAGCGTCTTCACCTCCTTCGTGCGAGCAGACAAGTAGCACAAGAAGAGCCGGAGAGGGAGGAAGCATTAGAGGAAGACATTCAAAGTGCAATTGTCCCATGGAATATATATTCTTTTTTATTTTTTAATCATATTGTATAATATTTGTACATAAAAAAGTTAATTCTTTGTTAATAAAACATAAATTATCATTAAATGTATCTGTGTTTTTTGTTGGGGTTGTGTGGGATGATTAAAATGATCTATTTTTTGTGCTTGGGTGACACTTTATAACCTGTTCAAAACAGGTGCTACGTGATCCAGAGAGATGAGGCAGACACGCAGCACAGCGACCATCCTCATACACTCAAGAGGTGTCACAGTGACATGTGACATTAGAAAGTTATATGGATGCCAGAGCAGAACAGCGGCCTGTTAAATTAAGTTACAGTGGAAGGTGTGAAGAAGAGAGGGAGCGCAGCAGATTTTAAACCTGACTGGGTGTTATAATGAAAAGACTAAATCTGGATCCTGTGGATGAACAGCGCTCTTTCTATTCATGTAAGGTTTTGAGAAAACAGCCTGAGGCTAATTTACTGTAGAGTGCCCTATATTTAACCCATTATATATTCAGAGTATAAACTGCCTGTAGCAAACAGATCTTTTGATGCGCAATGGCTCCACTCCTGCATTCTCATTGAAAATCAAAGGACGGGCACCACCGGGGTGGGAGGGAGGGAGGGAGGGAGTACCTCTCCATCGCACAACGTCTGCTTCTCACGTTACCGAGGTGTAGTGAAGTGGCGGAGTCAGCACAGAGACAACAGCGACACTAAAGACTGGTGATAAAACTCTGCTCAGAGAACCATTATTCTCCTGTATCCACATTTTACATCTCACTGAGTTTTTTGGTGAGTGCGCACCATTGGTGGGTCGGTTCACAATGGGACAGGGGTGGTGTGGGTGCTGTGAGTGACGGCGGCAGCTGCGGGGCTGCAAGAAGAATCTTCTCCTGGGACTTCGCGGTCGTGGAGCGCCTGATCTGGAGGCAACGTGAGGAGCGCACATACCTCCAGAAAACGGGCGACAACAGGACTCCCCTTCCTGCGCCTGGCAGCTGCCGAAGAGCTGACCGATTGGGAAGAAGAGACGCCACGAAAGAGGAAAATATTTCATCTTTCAGCTGGACAGAGAAGAGTCAGTGCCTTCAAAGCCAAAAGGCTGTGGGTCCATAGCATGGGAGCGCTATGTTGTCCAGGAAAGGACTCATTCCTGAGGATTACTTGCTGACACGTTTGGCTGAGAATGTCCAGCAGCCAAAGTTTAAGGCCAAACCGGGGAAAGCTCGGTTCGTCGCCAAAAATGGCACCTGCAATGTAGCGCACACAAACATCCGAGAACAGGGCCGATTCTTGCAGGACGTCTTCACCACTCTCGTGGATTTAAAATGGGTCCACACGCTCATCATTTTCACCATGTCGTTCCTGTGCAGCTGGCTCCTTTTCGGGATGATCTGGTGGCTCATTGCCTTTGCGCACGGCGACTTGGACCAGAGAGAAGACGACTTTGTCCCGTGCGTAACGGACATTCACTCCTTCTCCTCCGCCTTTCTCTTCTCCATAGAGGTCCAGGTGACCATCGGCTTCGGGGGCCGGATGATCACAGAGGAATGCGTCTCCGCCATCATCGTCCTGATCGTGCAAAACATCGTCGGGCTCGTGATCAACGCC
The DNA here is from genome assembly GCA_903364295.1 of Serranus cabrilla. NCBI lineage: Eukaryota > Metazoa > Chordata > Actinopteri > Perciformes > Serranidae > Serranus > Serranus cabrilla. The sequence goes on along the minus strand of CAFUXE010001610.1, from coordinate 245,709 downwards.
ATCATGCTCGGCTGCATCTTCATGAAAACTGCGCAGGCCAATCGGCGCGCAGAGACGCTCATTTTCAGCAAACACGCAGTCATTTCCGTCCGAAACAACAAGCTGTGCTTCATGATGCGCATTGGGGATCTGAGGAAAAGCATGATCATCAGCGCCACCGTGCGGTTGCAGGTGGTCAGGAGATCCACCACCAAGGAGGGCGAGGTGGTGCCTCTGGACCAGATCGACATCCACATGGATAACCCGGTGGGCACCAACGGTGTCTTCCTGGTGTCCCCCCTCATCATCTGTCATGTGATCGACAAGGACAGCCCTCTGTACGAGCTGTCCGCTTTTGACCTACAGCACGACGACATCGAGGTGATCGCGGTGCTGGAGGGGGTGGTGGAGACTACGGGCATCACTACGCAGGCAAGGACGTCCTACGTGTCGGAGGAGATCCTGTGGGGGCAGCGCTTCGTCCCCACAGTCTCCGCGGAGGACGGCATGTACGCGGTGGACTACTCAAAGTTCGGTAACACCATGAAGGTCCCGACACCGTGCTGCAGCGCTAAGACTCTGGATGAGGCCGGTGGCATCGCTCAGTTTAAACTAAACGAGGGCGTCACCTTGCGTCCAACTGTGAGAAGGCGACGTCGGTCCAGGATGGAGCCTTCTTGAACAGATTCTCTATGTTAACCATGTCTGCCAGCATTTTATATGAAATCCAATTATTTAAGTTTGAAGATAATTAAATGATAAAGTAATATTTATTTTATAGTTAATATATGCTATGGAGTGCCACCGATCAGTAATCACTATCGCATGTCTATATTCAGTCAGATGTATGCGCACATCATTTTACTCAGGGTGAGTAAGACAAAGCACAAAGGCAGAATGCACTGAGAACTTAAGCTGTGACTGTGATGAACACTGATGAGTCCTGGTGCCTGCAATGATAAGAAAGTTTAGTTTAGATATGTTTGATGTTTCAAAAATTAAGAGTGGCTGCATGTAGCAGAAAAACAATAAAGGAGAGTGATTCATGTAAAGTGTGTTACACAATCTCATTTAAAATGGACATCTACATGATTTAGCATTACACTTCATAAGGCTTAGACACAAGCACACACAGAGCCTGACTGATGCTGGAGGTTTGACTATGACAGCAACTATGTGAGTTTGAAAAATCCAGGCAATTAATTAGAGAACAAGATATTTACTGTGCAAGACAGAATAGCATAGTAGTACGTTATGCATCCCACACCATTACAATTTTATGGCCACAGTTTGCAAAACTGCAAAAAAAGTTTTCTTTTATAAATCTTTATTCTCCAAGCTCAAACCCTGATGACATCACTATGACATCATCAGGATTTTTCCTCACAAAGCTCCTCCAGGGTCACAGAGGACATTACACAACCGTTTTGCAGACTGTGTAGTACTCCTCATGCCTAATAAACTAAAAATTAATCCCCTTTAAAAATAGCATCATGATTATGAGGCTTCACACAAGATGCTCATGTTTCTTTCCACTTGCATAATTTACACATTAACACATGATACAAAAGACACTGAGGCAAGGTGGCATTTCTCTCTTTTATTAGATTATAATCCGCAGAGCTTAAAATATTAAATTGCTTTTAACTTAGTTAATAATTAAAATACATAAAAACGAGAGCCAGAACTGAAGAACCCTGCAAAAAAAAAAATTAAAATAAATAAAAAAGGAGAATTATAAACCCAATCCTCCTCCATACAGAGGCTATGTCTGACAGAACCCGCTTGCGATTCTTTGTACAGTAAAGTCCAAGCAGACTGTGCATTTTCTATACATGTGTAATGATAACATTATTGTTATGTCTGAACTAATTTTCCTCTGATAATCTTTTTTTTTTTTTTTAAAGCAAATTTTAAAGGGACAGGAAAAACAAAAACCCAGAAGTGGAGATTTTTTTTAAGTTTTGCACTGGGAGTACTGGTGACTGTTAAACAGCAGAGCAGCTCCACACCATCGACTCCCACCCCTCTTTCTGTCTCCATCTCTGCCTCTCTGGGCCTGCAGACATTACCTCATGTCTTTGTCCTTCTGTGCTGCTGAAGTGGGTGTGGGTGTTGGTGGTTGAGGGGGGCTGCTGCTATGCTGAACACCAGCAAACAGCTCTGATGTAGCCTCATATCAGCACCAGTCTGTCTCAAAGTATCGACTCTGATCAGATTAAATATCTAACATACAATCTTTATATTTTCTTCTCTATCTCCCTGTTTCTGTTGCGATCTCTTCATGTTTGCTGCCCTCTACAGGTAGGCTCTGGGACATGTTTGTTAGGGGTAACACCAGGTGATTATGTGACTAAACTGTAGTTAAACACGATCGACATCTGAAGGACTGAGCAGTCTGGTGAACGAGGGACAGAGAATGGAAAAAAAGAGAGGAACTTCTCTCTGGCAGCAGTGACATATTCTCTCAGGTCCTGAGTAGGAAGCGCTTTAATCATCCCCCACATAAACAACCCAAACAGTGATTGGCTAGTATCGCCCCGTCAGGCAGTAACGTGGCTCCCTACTGGCCAGCGTAGTGGCCGTGCGCCTGCAGGTCGCCTCCCGCCGCTGCAGGAGGAGGGAGGGAGGGACGAGCCCGCAGGTGAGCAGAGACGCCTCTTCTCCACACATCAACAGCACTGTACAATAGTAGGTTGAAGCAAAGCAGAGCCCCCTTCCTGTACTGTATGTTAGGTAGAGGATAGAGGGAGGTGAAGGGCCGATGGACACACTGCACCCACCCCCCACAACAAAAAATAAAACTGAATAAAACTTCAACAAAAATAAAAGTGAAATAAAACCAAAAAATAAAACATACACATACTTTTTTGTTCCTAGTTTAAATTGCAGAGAAGATGGGAGGGATTTGCCCCTGGGAGGAACACTCACGCCAATTCCTGCTGGCGTGACAAACCCCTCCCCGCCACCCTAACCCCCCCGAAAACCCTCCCACCCTTTGCTTCCGGCTGGTTGGTTGGTGTTGTAGCGAAATATAAGGGTAGTGGAAGGTCTCTAAAGTCCTGCTGGCTCCGAGGAAGGGGGCCAGGCTGTCTTTCCTTCTCTCCTCTATCTTATCTTCTATCACCCCCGGGGCTGCTGTCTCACCGCTGCCCCCCCGCTCATCTCTCCGTCACGTGGTTTTGTGAAGAAGGGGATGGCGCTGAGGCTGGGGCGGAAGGGGCCGGGGTGGGGGCGGGCGGCGGGACAGGGGTGCAGAGGATTTCGGACAGGTCGTCCATGATACAGGTCTCCTTGGGGTCGACCAGGTTGAATTCCCTTACGAAAACGATGAAATGTGCATACAGAGTGTTCAAGTGGCCCTGCAGGTCCAGAGCCACCGTCTCTTTAAAGTGCGCCCAGTAGAGGTGAGCCAGCACGTGGAACAGGTACCGGCAGATCTTCTTTACCAAGGACTCAAAGGAGTTAGGGAACTCTTTGCCTGAATGGAGAAAAGAGGAAACAAGACAGGAGAGACTTCATTAGGCAAAGGAGTCACCATGAGGGAGTTTAAAGGATATGACTGGTGTTCTATTGTTTTTAGTACTATAAACAAATCAAGCCTATTTGTTCTTACTAAAGATAAACATTTAAAACATTCCTCAAACAGGAAATGATGCATTGGTTGAGGACTATTACTCAACTTAGACTACAGTGACAATGTTCTTGATAGTGTCTATATCAATAATTTGAGACTTTCAATTTTAAGGACACAATTTAATTCAATTTTCAGTGTAAACATTTTTTTCAGCTGTTAGACAATAGACAAAATGTCATCTTGTGCTCTGGAAAATTGTAATTGTATTTATTTATTCTATTTTTTTTTTTTTTTTTTTGAAAATGAAACCCAAATGATTAATCAGTTACTCAATTAATTTCTAAGCACATTAATTGATAGTGAAAACGACCGTAACGAGCAGCCTTAAATAGTATCTCTATAGTGTTTTTGTTGGACCACTGTTCATGGACTCTCCGTCTGCAGCAGCAGGGGGCAGCAGTACAACACCAGTGACTTCCAGGAGACAGCACACCTTCATGGGGACACTCACCGTATTTTGTGGGAAAGATTTCCTCATCTGTGACCAGTTTCTGACAAAGACTCATTACGAAGTCGACATATTGTGGAGCAGTGCACTTCGTCTTCTTCCCCCTCTCGTCATACCAGTAGTATATTCTAGAGAGAGAAAGAAAGAAAACATGCCGATCACTGTCGTCACGTATGCATTGCAAAACATTTAAGACGAATCATTGACAAACAGGATGCTATTACAAAAAATAATTACTCATAATGAATGTTTCTAAAGAATGCTTGTGGTCGAAGTAGCTGCTCGACACAAAGGAGTATTTCCTGCAACACAAAACGGACAAATGATTCACTGAAGCAGGAAGAGAAACATACAGGTGAGCTGTGAGACATGATTGGCTAATGAAACGTCACCTGGCACTATTTCTTAAGAAGGGGAAAACACAGACTCTAATGACGTCTCACTTTCCGGATGACGCGGTTCAGGATGAAGATACGGTCCAGTGACACTACAAACTGCCTCCCTCCCAGAACATCCTTATCGACATATCATGTTTGTCCTGCGGTCTTTCTGAACTCTGTGACTCGGAGGTTTGATTTCCTGATTGGGCTAAATTCCCTGCTGCTACGGGACTTAACGAGACATTAACCCCCCTCCTCTCAGTCCCCCTGCTGACAAAATGTTTCCGGAGGGGGCGACCCAGGTAGCTCAACTAAAGGCGAAGGGGTTGGAGTTATAGTTTACAAATGTTGAAATGAAATAGATGAGCTAATCAGGGAGGAGGCAGGGAAACAGGACGGGTAGGTCGATTACTAAACTGATGAAACGGTTAAAAGAAATGTGCAGGTGTTGCTGTTAACAGTGTGCGGCTGGGAAGTAGTGGGGCAGACATTACAAATCCTGAGGAATGTAAAGCGTGCACATAACTGACCTGCAGGACGGGACCTACTGACCACAGCACCAGGCCCAGACTCTTACAATACACTTACTCACTCAGGATTAGACTGTTTGTGAGTGGAGGCACTGACTGAACTACACATGAAGAAACTATGACCTTATAAAGCACTGCCACAGAGGATGCTTACTCTACTTATTGTTTATGAACACACACGTTGGGCTTGATGGGATTTTACTGAATAGGAAGTTTTACAAATTTCTTATATAATACATTGCTTTCTTCATATCTAAATCTGTTTCTGTGTCACGCTGTTTTGCAATGTTAGGAATTGGGTTAATAGCCATGAGAACTTGCTGCATTCAACTCAGTTTTCCTGTGTGGAGTTTTTTCTCTTGAGGCACAAACATAATTTATGAGTTGTCCAGACCTGTGAGTTGTTGTTTCACTAGTGGACTGTATATTTCATCACCTTTGAGTGATTTTGAGTTTGAAAATCCTATAGAACAGGTGGGTATGTGATATCTGGGTGAATTTGCACAGTTTGTATCTTCAAAGAATAATAAAAGCAATGAAACAACAACTTAAAGATCGAGACTCTGAGGACTAAAGTTTGGGTTGACAGAAGAAATGTTTGCCATTGAGCTCAAAGACTACCTGAATGTTTTGCACTCTTTGCAAACAGGAAACTAAATATTTGATTAAACATTTGTAAAGGCACTTAGTGAATGTGTGTATTTACCAACCAAAACCAAATGGCACTGTGTATAAGAACCCACAGTGATGAACAAAGTGAGCACATTACCACACATCTCCCTCTCTGTGACACACACACACCCATCTATCCACCCACCCATTCAAAATGGGTCTAAATAGCTACCAAATGGTTCCGTTCCCTCATAGCTCATGGAAACATTTTCTTCCAAAAATAGTGCTGAGCTCTGCCTTCGGGCAGGGGCACTGACGCTGCTGCGACTGTGGCTCAGTCAGTTTTCACCACAGACGGGGGCGCGGGTGCCAGGTCCTGCACGGGCAGGAAAGGGTGGGGCGCCGGGCAGCGGGGAAGGTACAATCACAAATGGTGGACTTCGTCTTTGAAAGACAGTTTTAACAGTAAGAGTTTGAGTCAAACAAAAATGCTTTAAACATTTTAGTGTGAGACAGAGTGGTTTTTCAGACACCGCCTCTGTTTTTTACAGGTCAATAGACAGTGCAAACAAAAACATGTTAATCTGCACTGCTCTCCACTCTTCACATACCGCAGGCCAAGCACATTTGCTTCCTCCATTTCTCAGGGTGTGAGTTCGGAGCAGTAGCTTAAGGTGACAGCAGTGGAAAAATCCACTGTTGACTGAAAGGTTAACTCGTGACAAGTTTGTATCTCACAGCAAATCTGTCATATATGTGTCATTCCTCAATGGCTGTGTTGTTTGTCTCTGATGTCATTGTCTTGTTTTTCTTTCCAACATGAGAGCGTGGTGAGCATTAGTACATATAATGTGTCAGGAGCTGTGTCGTGAGTGTTTTGGTTTAAGTGTGGGTAATCAGGTTTTTCCAGCCTTCTGTACACACAGGGGGAATGACAGCCTCTCTTCAAACACAAGGGCTCACACATACAGACGGCACCCCGCCCTGACAGGGCAAACTAGTTAGATAAATGCTTACAGTTCGTCACCTCCCCTTCTTTTAACATGGCAGGGACCACGTTTTTATTATCCTTTAACATTAACTACTGCAGAGGTGTGCACTGCACAAAGTCGCAATTAGCCACCTTTGATCTGAGTTAATTAGCCAGCAATTAACCCTCTACAAATGTTACAGACATTTAGTGACCGTTTCATCATCATCATCATCATCACAGCACTCGATCTATTGATGTAAATTATAATGATGTTCGCAGACTTGAGACAGCAGAATGAAACACAGGAGTTAAAGGTGAAGCTAAAGCAGGTCTGTCCCCTTTGTGTCTCACTGGTCTGCCTAATGCAGCAGCTTCTCAATGTGATTAAAACTAGATTTGTGTGCATATTTTTGTAAATAAAAATCACCCTAAACAGTAAGACAATGCAATTCATTGCTACTTTTAACCTCTGAAGTTCTGCCTTTTATCTGACTCAAAACAAGGGACAGTTAACACGTACTGACCAGTAAACTGGGTATTTTATCTTGGGGTAAAATGAAAAATGACCACTTGGAAACTCAACAAAATAAGTGGCTTTTTCTGACTCCCACCTGTGAGGGAACTGGGTATTACAATCTCACCTGATTTGTCGCTCAATGACTGCGCAACCCTCATGGTGGATTATAGTTTCAGGTAGAGCCCAGCTGAGTGTCAGCCCATTCTGCGTGTCAGTGATAATATAAATATACAATATCGAGTGGAATCTTTTACTTTTTCTCCATGATATCAGTATTGGTCGGGCTCTGTTTTTTTGAGACTTGAAAGAATGTGAATCTGTTCTTTGTACATGCTGTGCTGCTGCACAAACACAGCAAGCCTGGAGACACAATGCACACAATGCACAACAGTCCTTAGGCTAATAAACAGCCTACTGCATTACACTGGAGCTGCATACTGCACATTCCCAAAACTGTGCAGGTACTTAAAAGACCAAAATTAACCTGAGGTGGTCAGAAGTCTCTCGCTTACCGAGGAAGCATCCCTTGATGAATTAACCAATTTCTGATAAATAAACCAATGGACCCGGGCAGGCGAGCGATGAATAAACCAAAGGCGGTGGAGGTAACTTACGTGTTGCAGGCCGTCATGGCTTGACAGGTGTCCCCAGTGCAGAACTCTGAGATGGTGCTGTACTGCAGATTGATTAGATTGAAGAATGTTGTCGCTGTGGTAAAGAAAACAGAGATTTTATGTTAATCAGTGTTTGTTATGCAGGAATAAATCACAGAGGGGACACTTAAATACTATGAATAACTAAAACACTGCCAGAAGATAAAAGAGGACAATGTGTTCGTCATGTCACGTTCTCCTATGGATGACACACCTACAGAAATGTATAGTGCGGTCTGTCACTGTGATCAATGGAGCAGTCACAGTCACATGCACACACTAATCCATCATGTCCCTCAACAGCAAGGGAGACTCAGAAGAAAATGGAAATAATGGGAGGTGGTTGCACAAGTGACTTAAAACCAAAACAGGTATTTCTGCCACTTGAGAAACTCTTCCACAGCCTGTAATGCTGCAAAACAAAGCATTAGGCAAAACAGGGTGTATTCAGTAAGGAGAAATGTATCTCTTGGTCAAAAATATTTGCTGTATGCAAAACTGTGAGATCTTTCTGGTATGGTGACACTCCTTAAACTGTCTGTCTTTCTTTGTTTAACAGTTCAGTGCTGAGCCATGTCAATGTCATAGCTAGCTATAACTAGCTGAAAGATTTTCACTCATCAACAGGCTATGTAATAACACATTGACAGTTTGATTATTTAAATTAGTGCAATGACATTAATTTGTTTATACAATAACGTAGAATTTCATGGTGAGGATACAATCAAAATGTGAAGTAGATGCAAAGGTTGACTTTGTGTTATTTATTTTTTTGCATTTTCACTTGTTATAGTGACTTTTGTTGTTGCTTATTTTCTCCCCAGAAGTTATCTCATGGTGAAGAGATATTACACAGTTTCTACCAGCAGAACATTGGAACACCTAAGCTAACCCTTTACATGATTACAAATGTAATATTTTAGGCTTCTGCACTGAACTTCTCTGAGCAGTAGCTCAGGAACTCGCTCAAATATGTGAAAAAAAGGCTATGATATTCTGGTATGATGAGCAAATAATCATTCATCTTGCTGACACGACTTTCATTGTCATTTCTTCCTTCTTATGGAACAAACAAACCCAAGGACAGATGCACTGTCCCACAGGAAGCTACAGGACCCATCTGCTTGATAAAGTAGCCAAGAAAATATCTAGTGAAAGTGCTGTGGCTTTATAAATGTGGGCAAAGTTAAATTATTTCAGTCATTATTGATTCAGTTAAACAAACTATTTAATCAAAACCTTACCCAGCCCTACTGTTTGTTTTCCAGCGAAGCCCAATTAGTGGAGGATACAAGCTGATACAGGATAACTTGCATAATATCCAATTCAAACACATTTACAAGTGAAAACACGCCCCGTCTGTTTTACAAGACAGACTTCTATCAGTCTAAAATAGAAAGGCAGGAATGCTTGTTTTTTCCTTTTCCCTCTGGAACACCTGGTCTGGATATGTAACCAAAACAAAGACGGGGAGACAAATAAAATAAAGAGTTTCATAAGCTTGATCCAGGAGCCAGGCCGTATCAAGAATACAAAACTCCAAGAATGATAATAATCACAACTATTAATTTCCACACACGTTGAACACTGCACCGAAGCTGGCAGTGAACGATGGTGTTTACAGAAGCGGTGTGTGGTGTTATTGGGAACAGGCTCGACGCTGTGCCAGGCCTGGATCGTGTTAAGGACTTGGCTCTGTCAGAGCTCCACTGGAACATCTCGCCATCTCCAAACGAGTGCATAACGATTTGAAAAAACAATTCCAAACCCTTGAGGGAAATTCTAAATAAGTGGCAGCGAACACTGAGTTTAACGAAAGAATTTTTATGTAATAAATTAGATAATAATAACAATGACTGCTTTAAATTGCTTACAGGCTTAGCAACTCCTGCACCAGTTTGTATTTTCTGAACAGGACAGCATCCTGAGCAATGTGTCTACATATCCCGCATTTATTTATCATTGACCAAAGTCACTCACTGTTGCTGGCTAGCCATTCGTTGAGGTCTATCTCTCTGGGCAGCACAACCAGCTCCTTGAGGTCAAAGTCCACCACACGGATTTTTGTGTACTCTAGCTCCAAGTACTGCTTCTTCTCTTCTGCCGGAGGCTTCTTTCCATTTGGCTTCGTCTTCGACTTCCTGCAATGACAGAAAAAGAGAAGAGGTCAAGGACCTGCAAAGGACATGATACGACCAATAAAAGATAAAGGAAATTACAAAGCAATGTTTCCTGAGAGGAGCTTGAGAGTAACGCAGATGATACGTTGACCGTTTAATTGGACCCTGTAAAGAATTAGAGGAAATGTAAGGTTTTTTTCTGGACTTTTTCCTGTCAGGACCCTATGAAACAAACTGTATCCAGCCAGATATACTGGTAGCAGACACAGGTTTTTATTTTATGCATTAAATGCACTGTAAATGGAAAAAATCTACTTGCAGACAGAACATTAGGTAGATACACTAGTCTGAACCCAGGCAAAAAGATCTATACACCAAAAACTACAAAAATCCCAAGTTACAAAACAAACTTTCCGTGACTTTCCCAAACTGGACTCGCAGCAACCCAAACAGACCAAACAAAGAGTCTTCTGTGGCTGTACTGGACCCCCAAGAACCCCTCTGACCTCTAACCCAGTTAAGTCTATAGCTTCCACACAGACAGCCGTCCCCAGCGCCTTGTACTTCCAGTGCTAGTTTTAGCACGTGGATGTCATATCACACTCTTCCTGCACTTCCAGGGCTGTAAACTCTCCTCCCCCAGCCCCTGTCTGTATCAGCGGAGGCAGTGCAATCGGGGGTCAAAGGTGGAGAGGTCTGCTTCATGAATGAGACAAATAAACAGAGTCACAGTTGTCTGGAACGGTCTGGGAATAATGCAATCAACTGTGCAAAGACTCTATTCCTGTTCCCTTCATTATTATTTTTCACGAGTTCTTGGCTCTGCTACCATTATTTGGGTTTGCTTAAGTACAGGGGAGTTTAAGTTTGCTCCCTGAATTTATTGTGCTTTATTTGACCCTCATTTCCGCCGGTCGTGTGTTCTCCCCCTCAATAGTCAGTTCTCATGCCTCCTCTCTAACACACCCTCAGTCTAAACAAAATGATCCAGCCATGTGTTCTTGGCTCTTGCTTTTCCCTTTTCCTCCCCAGTCATACTCCCAGAAGACGGCAGCTCCGGCTTCTAGACCAGGGAGAGCTGCTCTAAGAGCACTAATGACGAGGGATCATAAACACCGCTTTCCAGGAGCAGCCAAAAACCCTTCTCACTTTCACTCAGACTCTGCTGCGACTTACACTGGACTCTACAGGAAAAAAAAGCAGTGACTGGTGGTTTCTGCAGGAAATTCGAAGTCCACATGTAGTGGGAGATATTAGTAATAGATTAAGGGAGAAAGGATAGAGAACAGAAGGGGGAGTGAGACCAGAGGGGGAGAAAGGAATTAGGAGAGGAGGTGGATCGACCCAGGCCCAGCTGATATCCATGGGAACTAATAAACACTTACAAAACATGACAGGACTGTGGAGCACGAGGCCTCTTGGCCGAAGCACGGTGTTCAAAAGCCCTTTGCAGTTTAATTCCCCTCTCCAGGAAACATCGGCCTGCTTTCCACCTCAGCAAACAAGGGAAGGCATGTCAACATGTGAATGCAGACAGAGGCTCACTCTGTAAATGTTTCCCCCTTTTACATGTCTGCTGTTGTCTAATTTAGCTGTCAGGAGAAATGTTTAGCTGTAAATTGCTTTTGGGCCTCCTGTGAAAGATCTGAAGGAACAACACTTGCACGATCACGTTCACGGACACGGCTCAGGTTCTTATTTGCTGGGTAATGATTCATCAAGGTATCCGGCTCTTCCTATCAGGCAGCTGCTGAGCTTGTTGTTGGCATCATTTAAAAACCAAGGACATCACAGATTACACTGCTGGCTAATTATTAATGAGTGGCAACTGTCTGTTGCTCTTTTCTTTTGTTCCATCTCCCCCCTCTTTCTTCTTTTTTTTTTATTTTTTTTTTTTTTACAATATCCTGTCTTCCTTTAGGTTTGTAGGCATTCCTTTCTGCCCTTTCCTCTTCAGGGCTGTGGACTCACCTGTCCAAACAGCCTATTGTTCAGGGTCAAAAGCCTCGGGCCTTGCAGTTCAACCCCTTCCTTCTCTTTTCATCTTTCTGCCCTTTACCTTCATCTTTCTGTTCCCAACTATTATCCTTCTCCATTAACTCTACTCATTTCAAATACCTTTCTTTTTCTTCAATCTTAAGTAGAAATGAAACAAACAGGTGTGGAAAGCCACCTTGTCTCTGTCTGCTTCCTTCTCCCCCTCAAAACAGAAAAAACCCTCTTCCAGCTCACGTACAGATTCATGTGGTCCATGTGGTTTTGAGCTGTGAGCTACATGTTCTGTCATGTGAAGGAGCTTTACCCGGGAATGGAGCTTCATCCACAGATACCGTCAGCTCTCACAACTTTTCAAAGACTCTGCTAAGCCCCTTGGAAAAAAGTTTGGCTCCTGTAAAGGTTCAAGTCAGTTCT
>CAFUXE010001610.1:217040-232184 GCA_903364295.1 Serranus cabrilla | reverse complement strand
AGTTTAAGTGCTTTCTCTAAAATACTAAAATTTGCTACTAAAGTGCTCCATCTTCTCTCCTTGCACCCACACACTCATGCTTCAACAGGAGAAAACTTCAGACCTTGTGGACTGCTTTTTTTATATACTTGTTTATTATCTCAAGACCAAAATATGCATTTATCAACACTGATCCTCATGCTACAACTTAAAATACCCTGGATTTTGTGTTTTGATTGCTGCTCTGCTTGATTGATGAAACTTAACTATGAAGCCCGTTTAACAAAACTCATGTAATTACTTCTCCCTAAAGCCTGTGGCTCGTGCCAAACCCTGTATTGCACAACTGTTCCTTGAATTGGCCTTCTGGTTCGTAGAGGAATCCAACTATTGGCACATGGATGCAGTTAATGCAATCTGCATGCAACCATTGAAAACAATTCTAAACTAGAGGTTGTTTTGTTATCTCTTGAAAAAAAGAAGCACTCCAAAGTGCAAAGATATGCTTCCCTTGTCACCACTTGGCCCTAATACAGTCCTAGAAAACAGCCCCTGTGTCTATGATGAGGATATGAGAGAACAAGCACCATAGACAACAATCAGAGGTGTCCTTCTGAGGAACACCGGAGAAATCAAACACTTCTGACTGACCTGACCTTCAAACAAACACCTGATAGGTCAGAGAAAGAATCAATCGCATGTCAGGAAGTTGCTCCTTCCTTTGTCAACTGATTGCGGGCTTTCAGTGTTCAGGGTTTAAAAAACTGCAATAAAACATCAATAGCAACAGGATATCGCTCCAATCTCAGCCGATAAGACTACTGAATGAACTCTGCCATTTTGTAAAAAGAGCAGCTTCAGTCAGGAGGATCAGTTTCCTCCGAGCCTGGCCTCACGATCTATTTCAGGATTCAAATTGAATGGACTCAATGGCTTTTTTCCCCGAAAAACCACAGACGGAGGAGAGCAGGCAGTCTAAGCTAAACCACAGCAGCTATTACGGGGCTAAAAAGAGACCGAGTTAAGGATGGACTAAACCAGAGGTTCTGCCTTCCTGTGCTCAAGTCTACAGAGTAACTGCTCCGTCAAAGTTCCTGTGCAGTTTTTTGAAGTACTTCTCAGTTTTCTCATTCTGGAGTGAAGAGATAAGAAGGCAACAAAAACAAAAGAGACACAGCTGCCACCACATAATCAGTAGCATCACCAGGGGCGTCAGCAGCACTGTAAATCAGTAAATAAATGAGAATTGTAGCCAGGGTGTAGGCCTAAACACACACACACAGACACACACAGCAGAGCTAATTCAGCTACTGAGCATGGTTTTGGCTACCCTCCTCTTCCCCTGGTCATCCTGTGCTAAATCCCATTCAGTGTCTCTCAGGCCTGCAGAGTATGTAAGGACCCCCTGCTAGCACTATAATGGAGCCTCATCAACATCACAACGCAACGTGTGTGACAGAAGAGGGGGTTTGAGGTTGAGATAAGAACGAGCCGCTGGTTAAGCACTTGGCAAATGTAACCTTGTTGGAAGTAGGTTAGCTGTGACATTGATTTGGCACGAGCGGAAGAGATTCACGTGGATGATATGAGCCTGAGAGCTGAATGAGATTTCTCTACACTCTGATCAATCCCATCAGTCCATCTGAATGGGTACTGAATCGAAAACAAAGAGTGAATGGCTGTGTTTGTGGGTCTATTTTTACCCCACACTATTCAAACAGCCAATATGAGCAAGAAATTCTAAAAAAGGGGTCAAGATTACACAAGGCTTCATTCACTCTCAGGGCAGGGGCTGGATTGCTAAACGCTATCGTAGCTGTCTTTTCCAGACCAGTATTCATACCTGCATCCAAGCCAAGGGCATTCAACCATTCACTGGATGAGGAAACTGGTAAAAAGTGGAGCTATAAACAGGTCTACGGTGCCCCCTGCCCTCTTATAAAACCCCAAACTATGCATCCTTGTTAACTTTGATGAAGTGTTTTTGTACAGTTTTTCCTCAAGACGTCAATTTTGTGAAAAACCCCTTTTGTCCCCCCAAGGCAAACACCATAAAGGGTGTATTCCCTTGTAAACCAGCTGATTTCTTAAGTAAGGCAGTTGAGTTTCCAGTAGAAAGGGAGCAGCAGAACGTGTCTTGACCTGTCGCAGGACTTGCAACAGACATAACAACAGACTGTACCATAACACTCTCTGCTGCATCCATTACATCCTGCTAACAATCTGTTAAGAGATCCTAAGATGGTGGATATTCTCCTCACTATCACTCTTCACATCTTCACAAATGACAAAAGGTTTTGAGGCATGTGCCCTTCGGGCTGCTGCATGATAACACACCTGTCCCCAGACTTGAAAGGTAAGAGGAAACTTCACCAAAGCATTAACAGGACGGTCTGTCCCCTGCAGGAACACACTCATCACGACTGCAAGTCTTCTTCACATGACACATACAGGGTAACTACAAACACGTAAACTCGGTTAAATATTTGCCCTAATCTCAACTGCTGTGACGAAGGTATTTCTTCCTGAGTGCTATTGATTCTCCGCAGGGATTAATCGTGACTGGTGTTGTTGTTTCTGTCACACTGTATGACATACAAACACACTGTTAACACTCCTATTTGGGTCATGCATTCCTTGAGTCTTATATCGGTCATATTGTGGTTTTAGATGGTGGTTCAAATTATTAATTTACACAGCACTTTTTATGCATTAAAATATAGGTAAAATGCTTTTCGTTTGAGAATCCAGAACAAAAGAAATGCAAATAAATGCAAATAGTAAAAAAACAATAAACAACACACGCACACAAGCAATCAGATAATTCAGTTCCAACCCTAAATGTGTTTAGCGTATTTTCTCTAATTTTCAAATTAGCCTACAGTATAAATGGGATGCTCCAAGACAAGATTCAATTAGGATTAATGGTTTTGCTATACTTAACCCTAACCACAATGCATGCCTTTATGCATTCATATTAAAAACATAAAAGCGTTTCAAGAAATTTAGCTCTGATTTAAAATAATTTCCTTTAGGCCGTGCATATGCTTAAACATTAACAGGCGTCTTTAATAATTTATGAGACCAGATGAGGAGACAGTGTCACATTTCTCTTGCTCTTGTTGAGTCTTGTTAGTGAGAGCTACAGGAAGAGGAATGAGGCATTCAGGCTACCACCGCCGGCTGCTAAATTGCGGTGACCCCGGAACCAGAGGGTCCCAATACTTGTGTAATTACTGCTGAGAGAAGACAACTACTTAATCTTCCTGGGTAAAATATAGACGCATTGTAAAACACATTCAATTATATGCTGGAGTCTATTTGTTGAGGCAGGCGACAGGCGGGACATAACCACGACATGGCTTTAAAGTCTTGAATGTATAATGCCCTTTAAAATGACTGGACGTCTGTAACATTGTATTAAAATTGCTTTACATAAAATACAACGTCGGAAAAAAACATGCAGTCAACAAGGTTTCTTCGAGAAAGTAGCATTATACGACATATTAATAAAGGATATCTCGGGAAAAAAACTGGTCTCTCGGTCTGTCAAAGCCTCATGAAGATATAAAAATTAATACATTTACAGTATAGATGGGAATTTTAAGCATGCACCACTTTGTGAAGTTAAAACGAGCACGAAGGTTTTACCTTAGTACTTTTCCGACTGCCTGAAGCACCATTTTGCAACTTAGTCCGTTTTTTGAGTTCCTCTGAGAGTGCATGTCCGTCTTATCTCCAGAAAAGGAGCAATAATCTCCGACCATAGTTTAAAACATCAAGCTATGATGTCAGATTATCACCTCTTCAGATTATTTAGGTGTATAGTACGTCTGAATGACACCAGGGTTTGATCTATCTGAAGCTCTGACTCGCTGTACAGCAAAGAGAAGAAAAAACTTTGTCAAGACTTTACAGAGGGCCCGCCCTCTCTGCCCCTGTCGTCCAATCAGCGAAGAGGAGTGGGCTCGGTGGGCGGGATCTGCTGACGTCAAAGTCTGCCCATGTGGACGTGGTTCTGCATCTCCCTCAAGTGTAGTTACAATGTAGCAACAGGTGGTCAGCTAGTAACCATGGACTACAATGGAATAAAAAAAGGTGTTGCTACATTTTACATGCCTGCTACAGAACAGGTTTGCATATGTGTGACTTTTACAAGGGCAATACGGGAAGAAAATAAATTCTTTGCAGCCCAGAGAAAAGCATTACCCCCATTAACAGCCACTGATATAATAGTATTTTTTCACTATAAATGCACAGTGAAAATGATCAAACCCTTTCTCTAATGAGGACTGTGGTTAAAAGCTCCATTAGAACTTGAATTAAGGCAATTTTGTTAAACCAATCAACTTTTATTATTTTTATTATTCTTACAAAGGCAAATATAAATATAATTAGCCAGTTTCCTGATTTGCCATTACAAACAATTAAGCAATCCACACAGCTGGAAAAAGCAACCACAAAAAAACTCTATTACTCTTGTAAGACAGTTAATGTCACATTTAAAAGCTGGCTACAGTAAATTTCAGCAGGTTTATTGGAACAATACATACAGTTAAAAGTGTGTGTTTTGTCACCGTGCGTCTGTTTTTAGTGTGAAAATCCGCGATAAGCACAGCGTGAACACAGGGACCGTGGAGCGACATTCCTTTAGTTGATTCTGAACTTCATCTGTAGTCCAACTATGACAGGCTGGCAGCAGTCATGTCATGTTCAGACACGTCAAAGTGGAGGAACCAGTGAGGGAATCAAACAAAGCCTGTTTGAGAGCCAAAGGCAGATTCACAGGAATAACTAGAGGTTTCTGTGCATGTCTGTGGGCCGAGGGGGGAATTGTTTGTTGCAATAATTTTAGAAGTTTTATATCATGGGCATAATTTGAAGTATGATGTGATTTCTAATTAAATTGTCAACACAGAGGCTGAACCAATGGCACCTATGTTCAAAATGAAAAAGAGGAAATGAACATTGGGAGCCAAGCGACTCATGAGATAACAACTAGTGTTACGGCTCCATCCTTCCCTCGCCCTTCTTCCCTCTAATTACTGCCTCTCAACAAACGTCCTCTCTTATTCTCTCTTCTATTGCTCTCTTCACACATTTCTCCTCCCTTTCTTGGCTTGTTTTACTTGCCTCTCCCTCTCATTGTCTCCCTTTCTTCAACAAGTCTGTTTTTCCTCTGTCTCCTCAGACAAAACTTGGGGGGCTGTGGTGGAGCTGCAGATGTGAGAAATACTGAACCAGCTGGCTGCTGTAGCATGGACACACACATAAAGACGCACTAATCTATGGGATCTGTAAAGCTATGTGCACTACTTGTATGTGGGTGGGTGCAAGTAGCTGAGTGAGGGAGATAAAAGAGCTTGTGAGGGTGTTGCATGTGAGGATTGTGCTTATATGTGTGTATGTATGGGAGTGTGTAATTTGTGTGCAGACATGCTGGTGGAGCATGTTTACTGTGGACTGTTGGACCCTCTGAGGCGCCGATGTTTATGTTTAGAAGCCCCTATGTGATCTAAAGAAATTATCTGGAAGAATCAAAGGGACAGAGGGTCCGACAGGCGCCCCTGTGCACCAGACTGGGGTTTTCGTGGGTGGACTTGCGTGATCCAGGGGCCCAGTGATCGGCTGGGTCCTGCTGTGGTAGCAGTGGAGGGGAGCAGGGGGTGAGGGGGAGAGAGACCAGAACAGGGCACTGACTTTTCCCCTGGAGCTAAATATAGCATCAGCCTGACTGGCCTGGCCCATAAAGAATACAGAGAACAGTGCAAAGAGAGGGAGGGGAGGAGGGACATGCCATGTGTGAGTGTGCGAACAAGTGAGCAGCTCAACCAGCGGCTGTGTGAGCGACAGGTGAGTGACTGAGCTGGTGAGGGGATACGGGGACCCGTGACCAGGTGTGACCAAGTGTTTTAAAGTGGGGTTGTTGTGTCATATTGTTACATGTTAGAGAACCGAAATGTGTCAGCAGAAAACTGAACTACAAATGTTCTATTAAATGTCTGGTATATATTTTATTCCTTCGTATCAGATTTAAATCACAATCTTTACCACTTTTAAACTATTTAACTCAGACAAAGTTCTTATATGGTTGCTACATACACACCATAGAACATCAAACATACAGTATATAAAGAGCTATTTGACATTTTACAGTGTAAAATTGTTGTTGTAGTGATATGTGAAGTACCCATGTGCTATTTGTGACCACCCAAGAGAAAGCCGTGTGTTGCTGTAATGGAAATCCCGTGCTCAGGGAACTTTCCATTAATTTGCTTCCAACTATTGGATCCGTGCGGTCACTGAAAATAGAAGACATCCATTCAAGATCACTGGGGCTTGGCCTGGGCCTCTACCTCCACTGCTGAGTTAGTGCGGACAAAGTGCTTGAAAGAATCAGGCATGCAAGTTAAAAGAGCAGGTGGTGTTTAAATTAAAGTGGCCCTTTCCTGGGTTAAACAGGTTATATGTGGTCGTACATGTAGTTTGTCGTGTTATGCGAGTTGCGGGCTCACAGAGCAGATGATGCCATTGAGCTCGACCCTCTTATGCAACATCTGACGTGGATGGAAACTTACGTCCACATACCATCGTCTGGAGGTTTACTCTTTCTTCTCTGCACATGTCACGATCCCTTCCTTCCACTATGCAGACAAGACATGGCATCACTCATCTGCCACCTGCTCTCACAGCAAACCAGATGTTTACTGGCACTACGTATACCCAGGCCTTTTACAGGCAGCGCTGGAGGCACAGATGCAAGTTAAAACAGCCCACTTCTGATTACATTCTCACTTCTTTGAGGGATAGTTCGGGTTACATAACAACTTAGGGGGAGCATTAAAGATCTTTTCAACTATTAAAAAGTTGTGATGTATGTATAAAAAAAAAACTATTTCAGATTAGCTTCAACATGTATGCCTAGAGACTGAACTCCTTGTAGCATGTCTTTTATCAGTAATAACAAGTATGCTAACCTCATCAAAAGCAAACCACCCTGGAGATACAGACAGACAGCAAAGGCCCAGATTTAATTAGAAAACACATCCCTCATTAAAAAAAGGGGGAGGAGGAGGAGAAATACAGGCAGTTTATGGAAACACTGTGACGTCACTGGTCTTGTGACTGATGGACGTCTTAATCTGACAAGTGAAGAAATGACAGTAAGTAGGGCTATAACTGATCGGACCGACAGATAACACGTGGAAAATAAAGGCCGCGGCAGAGAAAAATGCAAGTAATTCACATCATTAGAGTGCTGACGTTAGAAGGCGGTACTATGTTGAAAGATGTTACACTGGTATGTAAAAAACTTCTGCAGATTTTACCATCCAGGAAACAGGAATCCAGAACACTGGACTGGTAAAACTACAAGAAAACCCACATAAAAACATTAAAATCTGTCCAAATGAGTGGGACATTTTGGACAAAGTGTGCTGGCTTGCAGCGCTCTCTTCACTGCCGAGAGAGCTGGATGGCTGGCCCAACAGGTTGGGTCTGAAAGTCAGCGGACATTCCACCTATTTGAGACAAAGAAAACACTGATTCCAGGCCAGCAGCAGATGAGTCACAGCCGCAGCAGATGCGCCTTGGGGCCTGGCAACAGCCCAGTCCCTGCCGTACTAAAGCAGATCTCCAGCCAATCATAGCCCAGATCCAAATGACGGACTGGTCGGGTGGCCAACCGTGTTAAAACCAATATGAATTAATAAAATCAGAGCAGTTCCAAGTTGCTCTGTAAGACCTTCAGTTGGCGTTGCATTCTGGGTGTGTGGGAGTGGTGTAGTATGTTTAGGTAAGGTCTTAGCCAGTGAAAACAGTGCACACTGAAGGTCTTTAGTGCCTGGGGGTTTTCTATAGGCCCGGATAAAAGGTCAGCAGGGCCAAAAGACACTCCGCACACTGAACCCAGCGACCTAACCAGCAATACCAACCTCCTAAATTTGACAAAAGAGAGCTGTATCTGCTGCCACAGCTAAAAAGAATACTTTTAGCAAAAAAATAGGTTAGTGGCATGCCAAGCACTGCTTCTAAAAATTAGAAAACTAACCCTAAAAAAAGCAGAACACCCAATGTAGAACCCACTTTACCTTCCATTTAATCTGGACTCTGTGCGCTGCGTGACATACTGAGTGTGTGGCCCGTACACTATGAAGTCTGTGCATGTGCAGACAAAACCTCATCCAAAATATGCAGCATCAAACTTGGCAGAGTAACAGTACTGTACTTAATGACTTAGGGAGTCTATACTTTTTTTTTTAAATCATGTCTCTTTTAAGGAGCTCACACCTCCTTTCTGTCAAACTGCATTAAGAACCAGTGCTATTATTACTGTCATATCTGTGTTCATTGATAATGCATGGTATTCAAAACATTGTATTTAGGGGTTTTCCTTGGCTAAAGAAATTCTTAGTTCAAGAATCACCAATAATAACCATGCAAAAGCACCAATTTAAATCTATTCTTTACAAGAGACATGATCATAACTGTCTTGGAAATAAACCATTAAGCCTGAGAAAAGCATAAAGAATGACTAATCGACCAAAGAAATCTTTGTTGAAAAGACCAAAACATCTTCATGTATCAAGCCTAAAAGTGGACAGGGCATCACTAGTTCTTGACAACCTTTAAGGCTTTAAAGACTTTCTCCCTTAGCATGTGCACCCTTTTCTCCCGGGCTTCTCCCTTTGCTCTGCATTCCTGTAGGGGAAGGGCTGCATGCAAAGACATGCTACTGCTCTCTGCACACGCAGCCTGGCTACACAAAGAAGAGGAGAGGAGAGCTGAGGAAGAGGAGCAACATGAAGAGTGAACCAAAGGAGGTTGAGAGCAGGAGATTTATGAAGTTTGTTTTTTCTTGTTTGGGTGATAGGTGTGTGTACTTCATGAGCAAACATATTAGGGTTCAACTTCATGCTACATTTAACAGCAGCAATGGCACAAAGAACAAAAATACTCAACTCCCCAATTGCCACTGCATTCATAATCCAATTAGAAGTCAGGGTAGTTCGGGTTTGGAAATCTTAAACTGTTTCTGCATATTTTCTGGCTCAGGATATCCCAAAAGGAAGCAAGTAGCCAAGTATGTTTGAAAGACAGGAGGCCATGTTCTGACTGGTTTATGACTGAAGGAAGAGAGGGCTTTAGCAAGATGGAAGACAGGAGATGAAAAAGACCAGACTCATGTCCAGACGTTTATAAATCACCATCTCCATGGATACTCCTTAGATTAACTGTTATCATATCAGCTGCATGGGCCAGGATGGAATATGAAGAGGAGAGGAGGATGAAATGGGAGAGAGCAATGGACGAGGAGGAAGGAAGTGAGAAAGGGAGATTAGTTAAATGAGAATGGTGAAGAGAGGGCACCGGAGGAGCAGGAGAGTGAAAAACAGAACACAGAAAGGAGAGTGAAAAGAAGTTAGGATGAGGAGTGAAAGAGTTTGGCTCGGTGTGGGAGGTTGTCACAGCATGCCCTGGCCGCTCGCTGCACTCCTCCTCCCCACATTCCTTAGCAGGGGAGAGTCTCGATCCATCCCATAATTTACCACCTGGGTAGCCAAACACCTGTCTGTCAAGTGTAAGAGCACACACAAAGCAGGGCCCAGGTGCAAGGTCAGCAAGACGTAATGGTGAAGGCAGTGACAGTGGCGGCAAGGTTATAGATTAATGGTCAAGGTGGAAGAAAGACAGGTGAGGTGTCTGACCTGTGGAAAAACCTGTGACATGCTGCTGCATCAGGCGTTCATATAGCACGGCCAAAATGTGACTTTGCCTGCAGGTAAAAGGGGAATGGTAATGAGGCCGTGTGTCCTTCTAGAGTCACTCC
This sequence comes from Serranus cabrilla, assembly GCA_903364295.1. Taxonomy (NCBI): domain Eukaryota; kingdom Metazoa; phylum Chordata; class Actinopteri; order Perciformes; family Serranidae; genus Serranus; species Serranus cabrilla. Next base: position 222,376 of record CAFUXE010001610.1, on the reverse strand, counting down.
ATCAAAGTCATGAGATTCATCACATGACAAAGGAGACCTGGGGGACAAAGACCATGTGGGAGAGCTGGCTGTATCTTATATAATGACTTATAGCTGGTAACTGAGGAGCAGGGAACCAGTCAATGCCAGCTAAGTGAGTTAAAGTGAGTCCAGCTTAAAACCGTCCTTATAGTTGAGGTTCAGAGTTAATTTCAGTCAAGTTTATTCTTGACTTTGGCAACAGGATTAGAGAAAACAATCCCACCACATGGTCAATTTCGGAGCTGCTGTAGAGCTTTTGATTAAATTATCTTTATCAGCAGATGGAGTTTTCCCAGTTGTCATGAAGTTGTTGTATTTTTCTGAGCACTCCCTGAACTGTCTGGATATTTGAGGTATACTATACTTACACAAAAGTGTAGGTGTTTGCATGTGTTCGACCTCGTGCATTGCTGCAGGAAACAGAAAAAGGTTACTGAAGGCTACACGTCTTCCCAGAACTCCAATAAACCTCAAAAAAGGAAAAGAATGTGGCTTTTCCTGGGAAGAATATGATAACCTTGGCACTGAGGTCAGGACAGACACACACACACACACACACACACACTAAACATGCTGATCTTCCAAACTGCAGATAAAATTCTGAACATTTCTGAACCAAACCAAAACATTAGTAACAGATTACAGCTCCAGTGTAAAACAACAGTGTGCAGCGTGCTTTGGCTGTAGTGCCGAGGTTGTCAGAAAGGAACATTCCTTGTTTTAAGCGCACACACACATGCACACAGGTCCAGAGACAACTCAGGTGTGAGGGCAACACTGCCACCTGCTGGCACAAAATGTATATGTGCACACTTTTCACTTCAGGTAAGCAAAGGGAAATATAATTTGAAATCTAAAGAGCAGCAACTGAACTCTGTACAAAGTTTAAAAGGAAATTACATTTTAAAATGTATTTGTTTAACAAGCAAGCTGAGAACAGACTACATCACAACAACCAGTTCCCACCCTTGGAAAAGGCCTCTCACTGCAGACATTGTCTGAAACTTACACAACCTCACAGCTAGACTGACTTTTCCATTCCACTTTTCCCTTCCAGGTTTCATAATAAGGGTGTGGATGCGTGTGATGTGTGTGTGTGTGTGCGCGCTTTTTTGTGACACTTGAAACTGAACCAGCCCATGCTGACGCTATGGACGCCAGCATCCTTAGAAGATTGTAAAATTTAATGAGTTTCTTTCCACTACTTGCGGGACTGGATGAGAAATACAACAAAATGTGAGAGAGAACAAAGTGTGGAACATTAAAATATACATGAAACAACAGTATAGTATACTGTGAAACCACTGAGCAAGGAGAGGTGAGGTTTGGGGGCAAGGAAACGTGGGGTTGTGACGTAAAACGAGAGGTGCAAAGGGAGCTGTGGTTAAAAATATGCTACTGTTTGCTCAGGAGCACAAGAGGCTGTCTGTGTATAGAATGAAGTAGAAGGGGCTGGAAGGAGGAGGAAGACCGTCATGGAATATAGGTATAGGTGGAGGAAGTGAAGAGGAGGTGGCGGGAAAAGGACTGAGGTAGCGCCCATGTTTGCACATGATGTGTGTGTGTGTGTTGAGTTGTAGGCCATATTGCTTCAGGGTGAACACAGTTCCCTTTTCATGGTTCTTAGGAGAAAAAATAAAAATAAAAAACAACAAAATGAGACAGCAGTGCCAGCGTGGATTTCCAGGTCTGTCTGAGGAGATGAAGGCCTCAGTTCTTGGTCAGAGTAACCAAGCTCCAACACTACTGCAAAATAATAAGCTCAGTCTACTAGGGGCTCCTGAGGGGATGGGACAGAACCAGCGCACACTAAGACAGCAGTGTAGGGACTGTTGGAGAGTCTTTAAAGCAAATGATGCAGAGATAAAGAGGAGGGTGTGGAGTTCATGCACACTGTTCGGGTGGCTTTCTGCTCCAGGGCTGAGCATGCACGCCCTGATCCAGCTCATTAACTCCTAAGTGAGGGCATTTAGTCACAGATTTCCTGCTGAGGGGAATGTAACTTATAGCACTTCACAGAACAACCTCACACAGACTTGAATGTACAGAATGTTCCTTTAACATGGGAGTTTATTGGCCTGAGAAACACGTCACTTCAGAGGGGATTGAGTGAGTGATTGATGTCGAGCAGTTCGTCTCTGCTCCCCTGACATATTCTACATATCATACTCAGACTCAAATTGAGCGTGACCAATGAAACGGGGCAGCTATGTGAAAAATGTTTAAAATGTTTATTACATAAATAGAGGTATGTCACAGCGTCACCCTAAATCTAAAGCCACGAAGCCATCACGTCAGCAGAAACGATAATGATTTAAAAAGAAGCTGATAAGATCAAAACGCCGCCTAAAGAGCACAAGTCAAATCGCATTAGTCCACTTCTTAAACACACGGCAATCTGTTTCTAGGTATATTACATAACCGGCGCAGGGAGGCCGCATTCTCTCGGCCAGCGAGATGCAAACAATAACAAACAGACATGAGGGATGAAAGGAGAGGTTTAGGGGACCCCTTTCCCAGGGGAGAGGTCTCCATTTCCTGCTCAGGCAGTCAGCACAACTCCATCAGACTGTCTGATGGAGTGCACATGTGAGCGAACAGCGACACTGGTGTGTGAGCTGTTATTTCACCCCAGCCACTGACCTGTTTGCCCTTTAACCCCGAGTACAGGCAACTAACTGAGCAGGTCCAAACATGCTGAACTGAACGGCTGAAGAAAAGTAAACAAGCTGTACAGATCTATAGATCTTGTAATAACATTCTACAAAATGTACCATATTTTCTGGTGGTTGGCTGATAAGGGTTTCTCAGTGGCCAGTGTTTGTATAGCATCTGACAACAACCATAATAACAAATGAGACAAACAAATTGTGGAATTTAAACAGTTATTGTCGTCTGCATTATCTTGGCTTTAGTAGATCTGCAATGTATACCATGCATTTATTTTTTTTAAACACACTTAAGTAAAAGAGGAAATGTATATTTCTTATAGTTATCGATTAAAAATGGACAGTTGAGTTTTAGTGCATTTAACATATATAATAAGACGGCAGCAATTTAATATAATTTTGATGCTTTTATTTGAAATCTGTATTTTGATATTTCAATTGTTTTCTTTTTTCCCCTGTTTTTTTAATCATTTATATAGTTTGTCATTATTGTGCTTTAATACATTGTGTCTTGTACTGTTCTGTTTTTTTAATCTGTTGTTATTAGGGACCCCCTTTAAAACAAGATAATACACCTCAAGGGGTTAATCCTGATTTATCTCAAATTTATATAAATATTTTTTAACCATTTCAATATTAAGGCTTTTATATTTTTTTATTTTTTTATTTTTTTTCCTTTTTTTTCTTACATTTTTATTAAAAATGAGAAAGCTGGTTTGGCACGCAATATTCCTTTTGATGCAAATCAAGTTTTTTTGCGAGATTTGAAGGACATTTTTAAGTTATAATTTTAAGAACTGCCAATAAATGAGGGCAGGCTACATCACAGAAACCCTTCTGAGTATAATACAGTTCAACGGTCATGCAAACTACATCCTCCAAAATGATGACACTCGTGATTCAATACCTCTGTACGTTTCAACAGAAACTAAATATTATAACCTGCATGAAGGTGGGATGTATTGTATTGTATTGACTGTAGAATTTCTTTTCTTGGGTTAATTAAGGAAAGAAATTTCCTTAAGGATGAAAGTTAACTTATTCCCCATCTCCTGTGTTGGCCTTCCTGCACTGTCAGATTTCTTTTCAATGCCTCATCTCAGCAATTGACGTGGGATTCTGAGAAAACACTCATGTTGTGCACCGTCAAACTGACGCCGTTCCCCACAGATGTGAGCATGAGAACATTACGTGTCCATCAGCTCCGGCGCATTTTGTACAGTAGTTGTTATCTCGGCAGAGCATCACTGGAGTCGTCACAGCAGCCGAGGCGCTCTCAGAGTCTGGTCGGCTTTCAGAACAGCCAACTCACATCTGCTGCTCTGCTTATCACAACAACCGCACGGTCAGACAGAGAGAACAAGGACATTTTCACAGAAGAGTACAGCTAGTGCCTCCCTGCCCACACACACACACGCAAACACACACCGAGTGGTGCATTTCAAAAATTAATTAGTACAGCTCACACATTCTCTCAGAGTACCAGAGTTCACAAGGTGCTTGATTAAAAACTATAATCAAATGCAATCACAGATATCATCTTTTACCCAATTGAAAAACAACAGCAGATAGAGCATTCTGTTTTCTTCAGACAGGGATGAGTCAGCAGTGTGAGCACAACAAGCAAAAACTGAATAACATCTAAGAGAGTTAGGAAAATAAAAACAGGATGCATACAGCTTTTTTAGAGTGACATTAAAGCACTTTTCAAGCACTTTCAAGGCAATTCCAGACTCTGAAGTCTTCATTATAACAACTACATTTTTAGGCAAATGTCAAAATATATTATTTACAGATTTCTTTTATACCCACATCAATCAATGTATATTAACATTTTGTGAAATTTACCAACTCTTTATGTTAAATTTGACTGTATGTTTGATTATTGATTATTTTATTATTTAATGCTTGGTCATTTCCTGAGTAAGGGATCAACAGAGGATGTTTGGACTTTGTAGATGAAACCACATAAAAACTAAGGAGGACAAAGCAAAAAACAGTGAAACCCTGATGACTAGACGAGATCTCGTCACCATCTGATAGCAGAGAAAACTCTGGTCCATTGTGTGAGTTTGATTAACACACAGTGGATGAAGGCGTAGGAAGCAGTCACACCCATGATTGGGCAAAGAGGTGAAAAGGAGCATGTGACTGAAGGAGGCCGACTGATCAACAAACCAAAAACCAAGCTGGTGGAAAAAATGAGTGCGTCAGTGCTCCCTGGAGGAAGGTCTGATGAGTGCACCTCTGCGTGCATGTTAACCTCTAATCAGCTTAGAGGTGCACAGAGTATCCGCGTTACTGTGGCTGTGTGTGTGAGGCCAGAAGGAACACCTCTCCTGCCCTGACAGGAAGTCAGGTCTCTCCAAGGAAGATACTTGGTAGGTAGGCGGGAGTGATTTAACCACCAGCGCTGCCTCTCATGAACATAACAACAACAACACTGCCACCAAACAACAGCAGCTCAACAACAAGAGGGAGTGATGGTTAGCCCGCAGCAAGTCCCATCACACAGAACACTGACAACACGCACGGGCTGCGGGCTGAGATGAACTTTTTTTAGACAGAAGATGTGTTCAACCTAAATAGCTGTTTTCAGGTAATTGCCTGCGACAGCGCATCATGTCAGGATGTCAGTAAATATCT
>CAFUXE010001610.1:190021-216994 GCA_903364295.1 Serranus cabrilla | reverse complement strand
TAAAGACAAAAGAGAAGAGGTTGCAAATGTTATGGAAATTCCTGGACAAAGCCATGTAGGTTTCACGTCTCAAGGGCATTGCTGAGTTGACAGTGAAACCACAGCGAAGCCCTGCCCTTTGTCAGAGACTGGCATGGAGGAAACATTAGAGCATGTCCTCTGTCAGTCTGCTGAGAGGGAAAAGACGCACAAACAAAGTGTGTACACGATCCTATCACACACACAGGAAACACTAATATTATGTGTGACTTTTTCACATCCTCACCAACACATGCTAACAAACCAAAAGCATGCCTGTCGTTCCACAGATGGTGCATCAATGAGCGAGGGAAGGAAGTGGGCGTAAGCATCTGCTGCCGGTGTCAGAATGGGAAAATAAAAGAGAGTTGGAAAGAAAGCAGACACAAGAGAGGTCAAATCAATAGATGTCCTTGGAGCAGGGAGAGCAGGGATGCGTGTGCCCCTCCACCGCTGATACCGCACAATGTCATTTCACTGACGGGTGCTAATGTTCACGTTTTCCCCCCCGCCCTCCACAGATGTATTACATCCGACGGTAAAGGATGAGCCGTGGCGGGAACAATATAACCTGAGCCCTTTCATGAGGAGATGAGATCAGCGGCTCTTAACACTATGAAGTTGAGCATGTGTGTGTATGTGTGCGTCTCCTCACCAGGGGATTCAGGTGTAAACAAGCCTCTGATTGGCTAAGAGGAGTAACTGGCTCCCACCTGGGAAGATGAGCTTATGCAGTGACATCATCTTCCCTAGAGGGGGATGGGAAAGCTGCACGAGCAGTGTGCACATCTGTCTGCAACACACAGGAGCAAAAAAATACTGCAACTGAAGCCCGAACCACACTGGCTCCAGTGGTACAAAAGGGTATTTAAGGTTAGACCTTGTTTTGGCCGGCAGCCTCCGAGTTCTGTAATGAATGTTACGAACGTCACCTCAGAACATGCTGGAGTCAGCACTCTGCAGCTTCCCTGCTCGCTCCGAAGCAGCCTCTTCACCACAGCTACTCTCTGATTAAATATAGTCTCACAAGGAGGGAGTTCAATGCGCGTGACTCACAAATCTGAGCATGACGTAGGTGGGATCCAGCTGTGCTTTTAAGATGTGAAATATGACGACGTGCTCATAATAAAGATGCATTACTGGAGGCTACTTCAAACTTTCCTTGTCTGTTTTTCTTGTCTCCCTCTCCGGTCTATCCTTGGTAACAGCGCCATGTCAGATGGTAGATAATTGAAACAAATGAGGGGGCACAGCTGCCAAAGGCACTGCAGCACAGAGGCAATTACACAGCTATGCAGGAAAGTGTGTGTGCGTGTGTTTTAGTTTGAGAGCGAATAAGAAAGGCTTACCTACTCAACACCACCTTCTCCGTTCAATTAGGCCGCACCAGACCACCCCTCCCTCTCGCTCTAGTTCTCGCCTGGGACAAACTCCATAAACAGGAAGTGAGGCGCCCAGGCACTTCCTGCCTCCCTTTAAAATGGGCCTCTTGTTCCCAGAGGCAGTGCTGAGAAGCCATGAGCTGCTGCTGCTGCAACCACTGCTACAACCAATTTCCATGCCACCTTTACAGCACACACAAAACCCTCCAGGCCGTTGTTTTGATACTGAATTCTGTCTAAACCTTTTCCTGCCACCTGACCAACCTACAAACCGAGCCAAACACAATGAAGCCATTCTTCACTTGCCAATTGGGCCACCAAGCAGCTGTGAGTTTGTCCATGCCTACAGGGCACCTGCTGCCTCACACAGACAAACTTTTACTCTGCTGCACTGCACCTTATATTAGTCTGATGCACCAAATACGTGTTCTAACCATGAAGAATGGTCCCTTTTCTAAATATGTTTACCTGGATTAAGTTGTTTTCACAACATAGGAGCTGCAAAAACATCCAGTGTTTTTTTATTTAAGCGTGTGCATGACTGCATGTGCATGCTGACTGTGTGGATCTAAATGCGGAGGTGAGGTTAGTGCAAGGCCATCTCTTTCTCCATCTCCTGAGCCAGCAGGACTAGGCTGCTCCTGAAAACTCACACACACAAACACACACACAGTGTCCGTGTTATGCAACTGGCCCTGTGTGTGAGGTCTGCCCTCCGCAGTGACTGGAGGGCAGGTGAAAGTAGAGAAGGACGGTCAGTGAAGTCAAGACTGACAGACCCCCTATACTGTATGTGCACTGACCAGCCAGTGTCCCTCCATAGGAGTCTACTGTAACACCTTAGACAGGGCTGATTTAAATCTCATTCAAGCTCAGAAATTTAGGGGAAGGAAATCCAAAGATGAAATCCAAACCAGACTTATGTTGCGTATCCATTTAATCTGTGCTGATGCAGGTTTTCTGATCCGTGCTCCTCAGAGTGCATCCATTAGCTTATTGATGAATAATAAGCATAGTCTACTCTGTGAGTGCAGCAAGCTCCACTGAATCCTACCGGTTCATTTTGAACTGCGTGCCACATTTGTTTAAGAAAAGTGATGAGCCTTATACCTGCATAGTCTATAAAAACATGCCCATATTACCTGACTTATCACCTCAGTAAACACATTCCCAAACAGCTTCTGGTCTGTAATTGAAAGTCCTCTTCAGTGCAGCATGATACTAATTTAATACTAATGTAAATAATTGTTCAATTTAGAGTAAAGCAGGTAATAAAGCAGGGCATGCTTTATGGGGCTACCACAGCCCACTATGTGTTCTGCCTTAGAAGTGTGTTTTCAGTTCATGAAAGTAACCAAATTAACCTGTAACCTGATAACTGGTCACTTTATAATGTCATGTTTTCTTTTTGGTTGAACCAATAGACACTCGCTGGGTTCTTAGCATCCTCCTTTGCAGCTTCACATAACGGTCACAGCAAGTTGGGTTACAAAGAAAAAGAAACCAAATTCTTATGAGTTCTTTTCTATTTGAATTCATTTTTAACGGACCATTAATCCTTCATTTTTATCTTCCCTTTTAGTTAAATGTCTTGCAAGAATGAGAAAGCAGCTTGATTGTGCAATGAAACAGCCACAGGAAATAATGCCATCCAATTCCTCCAGGCAAAGCTTTTAATAGATAATGATTTAGCAAGCTAAACCAGCCTAACTTTCCTCAAAGACTAGAGCATTTCAGCTCGATTCAATTCAGCCCCATCTGAGTGACGGGCAGCCACACGAGGAGGGAGTCTGCTGGGCTGAGGGGAACGAGTGTGGGGTTTGTTGGTGGAGAATGGTGTCCTTGTTGAGCTGCACGCCTCAGCTCTGTGGAGGCAGCCAGGCCTGCCAAAGATAGCCTAATGAGAGACACATGGAAAACAGTACAGCCTGCTCTGCTAATGCAACACACACAGTATGATGATACACTCAGGGCTATTGTTCCACAATACACATTATAAAATTTACCAACTGATCCACCAAGAGCATACACATGCGCACACACACAAGCTTTTGTCATGTGATGGAGCCTCCAGGTCTGAGTGTGCCTACTTTCCAGCAACACGTCAACAACAATACATCATATGGATAAAGAAACATTAAACCTCATAAACGAAAAGGAAAATTGGATTTTCTGTTTCATGCTGCAGTTGTGTATGGAGAAATGATGGCCACGGCTTAAACCTTTGACATTACTGCAGGAGGGGAAACAGAGAAAAGGCAGAAAATTGACTAAAGCTGAATGAGAACTTGACCCAGGATTCAACTCCAACTGATGCCTCAGGACTGTAGTGTTGGAGGAGGCCCTTGAAAATTGATCCAGTGAGTTTGTGTGAGAGAAAGAAAACACATGTGACAATGTACATATGTAGGGATTACAGTGGAGGGGGTGTAAGACAACTGTCAATGGTGTCACAAGGCTGACGGCCCAAACCAAAGCTCAGAATACAAACTCGGCTACTTTCTTTGTGCTCTCTTGGTTAGGCAGTGCTGAGAGCTTAGAAGCCACATCTGTCACGTTTTATAATCATGGAATAGTTACTGTAAGAATACAGATTTTTACAGTCTATATCAGACCACTGACACTTAAATCCCAACCAGACTGGTTAATCTGTCAACAGACAGCAAACACATGGGGCGCATGAGATTAAAACAGTGTCACAACCCTGAACACATGTTAGACATTCCCATTGCCACAGAGTCTCTAAGTAAACTCAATAAAGCCATGATGTGTTGTTTTTATACTTCAGTTTCTGAAACAAATGACATATAATGTTCCACTTCAAGTTAAAGAAAGTTCAATGAAAGCTAAATAACTTGGTCTGCTAATGGTTATTTTCATTATTTGTTTATGATAGTATACTTAGTTCAAAATAAAATTGAGATATTCTATTATTTTTATGCAATTTTAAGATGAATTTGTTGACTCTCAGAAATACTTACACCAAGGTATCACTACTGACTGTATAAAGACAAAGGTCAACTCCAACTTATTTTACTTTACGTCATACGACGACAGACTGCTCAATCGCTCCATTCTAAACAGGATGATCAACATTAGAGTTGATGCAGTTTGACACAGTGTTGGCAGCCAGTTTCTCCTCCACACAATGCTACTGTTGAAAGCTGAAACACCGGAGCCCAGGGGACGGAGGGCCGGCCCGGGCCGAGGTCAACAAGGACCTGCTTGGATGGGTGTGCCTCCAAAAAAACACACATCCATCAAGCCATATAACATCATCGCCAAGCCGCCTGATTGGCTGTCGCAGACGCCAAGGGAGAGGAAATGCTAAAAATAGACGTGACGGCCCATTTTGGCTTAATGAGCCCATAAGACATAAGTGCACTGTCCAGGTCCCACCCCTGCCTTGATCAGGACTCCTGGCACAAGCCGCTGCCTTCACAATGCTTCTGTGTGTATTTCACCAAGGACTACAGTATAGAACACATGTTCAGCCTCAAGGATACATGGCACACATACATATATGCTCATAAACGGCAGGCTGTTATTCATAAGAGTAGCAGTGAAGTGTAAACAAAGTTCTGAATCATAGCTAGGCCTAATCTAATCCAGCTGTGCTGTGTGTGTCAGTGCTAAAGCTACAATTTTACCCTCACCATCAAAACGCTCCTTAGAGAACGAGAAAGTTATATTTAGACTTTATACAGCAGTTAAGGCAGGCTCAGGCCAGCTAACCCCACAACCACAAGAGAGGGGAACCAGATCCTGTCTGCCCCAACTGCCAGAGAGCCGAACCTAAATCATCCACTCTTTTTCTGCAGCTCAACAACCAGCTATACGAGTGCACAGCACAGGCTCTCCAACACATGATAGGTTTGGAGCTAAATAGGTTAAATCAGGTGAAAATGACACTAAAAAAGATCAAAGTCTGTTAGGTCAATTCTCTGCAAACAACAAAAACCGAAAAAAAAGGAAAAAGCACCTCCCTGCCCCCTTGTCAGGGAACACTGTGTCCAAACAAACAGTGCTGCACAGCCAAAGGGGCACGCAGGAGGATGAGAGGAAAAAGTTGGACAAGCCTGACTGACTAGCCGACTTTTGGCTGCATGCCATTTCACTCCAACTAACCCACCGTCCTAACAAACACTGTAACCAGCACGGCTTACACGCCTCCCCTTCAGACAGCTATAGGAGGATGGCTTTGTGCCATCGCTGTCCCTCTGTCCTCAGCTTCCTCCCTCCCTCCCTTTCTCCTCCTCCTCCCCTCCCACAAGTCAAGATACCCCTTGTGTCTGACTACAGCAGAATCTCTGCCTGCTACAGCAGCACTGTCCTCAAATGTCTCCTACAAAACTGCAGCAGCATAACAGAGAGGCTGAATGGGACGGAGGAGGGGAGGTGGGGGTGTCAGATGGAGACATTCATCAAGGTCTGACAGTGAAAGTTGGAGAATGCTGAATGAAAAGCAAAGTATGATGTAAACAACAACAACAACAACAGTAAATGGGAAGTAAAAGGTCAAGAGAGGAGAAAAAGAGGAACAGTGACTATGTTAACTACCGATAGAAGAAGCAGTCGCAGCACACCAGAACCCCCATCCGGTCGGCGGTGAAGCAGAGCCGGGGTGACGAGGCTCCGACACCACAGCACCCTTCCTCCCTTACACCTCCGCCGTCTCCGCTTCTGCTCTGGCAAGCTCGGCTACAGGTGCAGCAGCTCCAGCATAGCACCTTGTGGAATCAGACAGCTACTGGGACGGCCTCTGGTTTTAATGCAGGTCACGCAGGACGGATGGACGGACGGACGCAGGCTGATCGGGAAGTCGGCCAAGCAAACACGCGGAAATACACTTTCAAAACAAAAATCATTCACAAAAGCGGAGACACTTCTCTGAGCATGTTTCTCTTTCTCTCTCCTTTCCAACTACTGCAACTGCCTGCCTCACTTTCACACTCTTGCACTCTCTCTCCCTCTCTCTCTCCCTCCCTCCCTCTCTCTCTCTCTCCCTCATTCGCTTGCTGGCTCCCACTTGAAAGGCGGGAAGATTAGCTTGGCAAACAGAGTCCCATAAACAAACTGCTGACTGCTGGGCAGCACAGGGTGGACTGCAGGAGGGAGAGAGAGATGGACAGAGAGAGACACAGCAAGAGAGAGAGAGAGAGAGAGAGACAGACAGAAGGGGGGGGCAATCCTTGGGAGGCAGCAATCTCTGTCATCTGTATACATCCTAAACATCCTATCTCCACCCACCCCTCACACACAATCTGTTTGCTAAATCCGAGTCCAATCCTGTCAAACCTCTGGAAAGTTAATCAGTGCAGAAAGTTGAACCGCCCCTTCATGCTTTTGCACATGAAGTGATATGTAACTAAGCCGCAACAGCAGATGGCTAATTGTCAACTTTTGAGTCAACACCGCGGAGGGGCTGCACACGTGTATCGGCACGCAGCACAGGATGCGCACGTATACAATAACGGTGATTCTTCATTCACACAAATGATGCAGAGGTACGGGATGGGAGGGGCTAGCGCGGAGACAAGCCCCCAGGAAGCGAGCCAATCACTGCAGAGTACTTGTGTTATGGTGTGGGCAAATAAGGTGAAGGACACAGGGTGAATCATGGGCCTCGTTACATCACTTTCCTCTCGTCTCTGCATCGTTCAAGAAGAGGAATCACTTGCTTCTTTACGCAGCAAAACACACACAAATGCTTTAGCAGCAGTCAGGTGTGTGTGAGGCTGTAATCGAAAGCTGCAGTCAGGATAAGTCGACCATGACGAAGGCAGCCGTCGAACGGTGACGCTCAATGTCAAACGGGCTGACGCCGCTCTGTTCAGAGGAAACAAATCACTGCAGCTTGCCGAGGAAAGAGAGACAACAGAGGCAAAGACGACAGTCACCTTCAGAAGTCGGCAGTTATTTAGCGGCAGCAGGGGGACGCTTCAACTCTTATTCTATCACTGTCTTATCAAAGAACTCCTGAACAGTGAGATGGATTTATAGTTTCCAGAGCTAATGGATATTATCACCTAACCCCTGCTGCATACAATCCAGGACAACACAGCTCGTCTCCCCTCTGCTCCTGCTCTTTGCTCCTGTTGTTTTTTAGATAGAAGATGACAAAGATGGACGGCAGCAGCCCGGCGAAGCACTTTTAAATCCTATGACATCATCCCTCCTCCTCCTTCTCCTCCCTAGAGGTCTGTCACCAGGAGCTGCAGCTAACAGGCCTCCTCTTTCACTGTTTAATTACTTCATCCCTCTCACCTGCACACACACATGTGAAATCATCTCTCACACAATGATCACAGAGGAGGGGGGCAGCAACACACATTTCCTTAGTGAAAACAGAAATGGGAGGAAGGGAGGAGGGGGTTTACAGCAGCGATAACATCGTTCTCGCATTTTCGGCTGTGTGATGAAGTAGGTGTTTGGCACTCATTAGTTCCCTTTGTGTTTTAGTACCAAAAAGTCAGGATGTGGGGTTTTGTGTGTGTGTCAAGTACAACGGAAGGCCACATGCCCAGTAACAAAAGAGGAAAAGGAGAGCCAGAGGAAAAAAAGTACAAGAAGTGAAACTGGCATTAAATTAACTGTCACTTTCAACAATATGAGCAAATACTTGTGGGTCAACTTGAGTGTTTGTGCATGTACTTCCTCAATTCTTTTTGGCCTTATCAAGAAATCCAGGCAAACAAAAAAAGCAAGACATCCGCTGAATTCAAGATTCAGTTGTGTGACTTGGTTGGCGGATAGCGGACAGACAAAGAAAGAATTTTTCTTATAAACTTGTGACTTGGAGAGATAACACAATGAGGAGAGAGAGAGAGACCGAACCACTGGGTAGGGGAAAGACCCGACTCGTGACTGGGTTTAGAAGCGCCAGGATATGAATAGAGGCTGTTGCAATCATGTCAGGGGAAGTGGGTTAGGGGGAATGAGGCAGACACACATAGTGCACATCATTCACACTGCTTCACACATACACAAACACATAGAAAGTTGCTAGGTGATGGGGCGGCAAGAGGGAGCATTTCTGTGGAGGGGAAGGAGAGAGAAAACTCAAGAGGGAGGGAGAAAAGAAAGATCATTTTGCTCTTTTCCATAAAGAAAGAGAGGAAACAAAAGAGAGAGCCCACCCCCCCTTAAAGCGAGACGGACAGGTTTCTCCCGATCCAGCCTCAAAGACTTAACTCCACGTGGGCGCCACACTGAAATCAGGGGACCCTTGAAAGAAACTGACATATTATCAGCGTCTGATTAGCCATGATCAATCGCTCCGAGGGCAACTGGCTTCATTAAAACTCTGTAATATTGTATATTTGCAGTTATAAATAACTTCAAAATTATTTTTCATCAGATGTAGCCTCAAAAGACCTTAATATAAATAACAATAAAGAGGTAGCTCTCAATGGTGCATGGCAGCTTATGTGTGTGCATAATGTTGCAATAAAAAGTAAGTCTGCTTTAGCATTATTGCAGCATAGGATATAAAGAAATACCATGAAGTGCAATAAAGAGCCAATAAAGTCACTATGAGCACCAGTGTAATCCTCCGTGGAAATATTACAGAGAAAGTGAACTGATTTATGAGATAAGCAGCATATAACAAAACGTGCAGTCCCCCTCCCTCCTGCTCCTCTTCCTCTCCATATGGATAACACATTGTCAAGTTACCGCTGCGCCCATTACAACTGACTCTTACCTATTTAGCGTATAGGACCCGTTCCTTTTAAACCTCATCCTGGACGACAGGAAGCGGATAAAGAAATCCAGAATTGACGGTGTTTTCAGCTTTTCGTCGCACCCCGAAAGAAACAGACCCCACCGCTGCTCTCTCTTTCTCTGGGCGGCTGCAGAACAAACAAACCCGGAACAATACGGAGTTGCAGTCCTCTCTCACTCCTCCAGCACCTTTCTCTATATCTTTCTATCGGTTCCTCGCAGACCTCCTCCTCCTCCTCCTCCTCTGGTCCCCCCCTCGGTATAGTTTCCGCGGGGCAGGGTTAACGACTCTTCAGCCTGAAGGCGTTTCGATTAAAAAACAATAAGAGCTCGCACCGGTGGCGCGCGTGTGGTTCGGAGCGATGCAAGTAGACAGAAAATGTAGCGATATTAACACAGAGTCTGGTTGAGGCTGGGTCGGCTTTGTGTCCGCTGACGCAAGCCACCGCGTTTTACTCCTGAAAAAAACACCACATGAAACTTGTTTTTTTTTTTTCATTCAAGACGTGCGCATCTTCGTCCACTTCTCTGGCTCGCTTCGGTGACATAAAACCGACCCAAAGCAGCGTATAAATACAAAATAACCCCAATAAAAATACATTTACAAGCCGGTGAGATCTTTATGAAAAATGGTTATCGATGCGAGCCAACTTCCTTCTCCCCATACACGGTCCTCGGGAGGCTCTCATGTTTCAACAGCGTTTCCTATCTAAGAAGCTATATATACACATTTCTATTCCTCCATATGCTGAACACAAACCAGACTCCAACACAGCTCCTGTCAACGCCTAAAGGGTGAGACAGATTTAAAGCTAAGAATAGGGCGGAGGATCCATTAATGCCATTTAAATCCAAAGTAGCCCTTCCAAGTGTATGTGTGTGTCTTTCTAATGGACACACTTTACAGTTAATGATACAAGGAATCTGGTAAACATATTCGCCCTCCAGGAACAGAATTAGTGCTTTTAATTGATAAATTACTAGCACATGTCACTGGATCAAATTAGAGTGGATTATTAGAGGATGTGGTTTAATAAAGCAAGACATCTTGTATTAATCCTAATGGTTAAACTAGTGGTTATTTGCCTTGTAATGTTAATAAAACTGGAGGTCTTCCTATTCAATCTGCCACTAATGCACCGGCGAACTGTTGACCTCACACTGAGTGCCACTGTGAGGACAATGACCAATAATAATGAGCCATAATAAGAGGCGAGCTAGTGAGTAATATCCGTGCATCAGCATCCTCTCTGACAAACAACACAAGAGAATTGACAATGAAATGGGCTGCAGGAATGTTAAATGACAGGACATGAAGGAAATGACAAAGTGACTTTGAGCAGACACACAGGTGACACTGGAATGACTTTACAATGATCGAGTGTGATCTTTAACGCTGCACCCAGACGCCTCCCACCTCAGGTGTGTATGCATGCCCTCAGGGAAGCCAGCCTGCTGCCCCTGCTGGATGATCTTTACCTCACTGTGGGTGAGTGTGTACACTCAACACATCTTAGGTGAGCCAAAGCTTTTGTTTTGTCAAGTTTGGATTAAATGAGTAAAAAAAAAAAGTTGGGAAAGAGAAGCTGGAGAAAAGAGAAAGATGGATGGATGGGGAGGGAGGGAGAGAGGGAATATGTTGAGCGGAGAGCCAGACCACAACGACTGAAAAATGGAAAGACCAGATGTGCTTCTCTTACAGCCAGTTGCATTGAGCAGGGGAAGAAGACATGACACAAGGGTCCCAAACTGGATTCAAATCCAGGATGTTTATGGTTACATGTAATGTGCTTGTCAAGTACTCGTCAAGACTCCTAAAAATCCCATTTTTAGAACTTTTATGAAGCTACCAGGAAGTAACTTGAAGACAAAAAAAGAAAGGAGCTATCTTTAGCTTCAAAAGAAAGCTTCAAAACTATAACTCACCAACAGAGATTAAAGGACAAGTCATCCACAAGCAGCATATAATTAAAAGAATCCCGAGCACTAAATCGACAAAAAAAATCTCTAATAATATAATTAAATGACTCATTAACTTCTGTGTATAGGTCTGGAGGGATTACTGTACAAAATGATGAATCCAGGCAAGCGGTAAGTTTAAGAGCATTCAGGGTTATTCAGCATTACATCATGGGAGTGTGGTGCAGTGTGTGTGTGATTCCTCCACTCCGGCAAATGCACTCAGGATCGGTTTCAACGGCTCCAAGCTCGTTTATTACAATAAGAGCAGCCTGGCACAAGAAGTGCTGATCAATCGCATCACTGCTGCTGCTGCTGCTGCTGCTGCTCAGTCAGTCACTGCAGAGTTACACAACAGCCACTGGAGGGAGGAGAGGACGAGGAGGAGGATGGTTAACCGAAGATGAGAGGACTCTGAGCAGACTTGGAGTCACAAAAAGAAAAGAGGGAGGATGGTGGAAGGAACAGAGGGTGAATACTGCAGACCACGGAGGCACAATTAGCCTGAGCTTTATTGATGCAGTTCAAAACAACACCCCCCTTCCTTTCCTCCTCCTATTCAGTCTCAATCCATTCCTCCTTCCTGCACTTATTCACCGCCTGCACCTTAACTTCCCTCGATTTTATTGCTCCTTTTGCAGCCCCTTCATTAAGCTAATTTGAGCTTTCTTGCTCCTTTCGCAATCCTCATTTCTATTCAAGCCTTTTTTCCATGCATCCCCCCTCTTTTTCTTCTGCCCTTCTGTCCATCCAGCTCAATCCCTCCCCACATTCCTCCTCCTGGTGCATGTTGTGTAATAATGATGTGAACTTTAAGTGCGTGTCCATGCATACAAATGCCGTAAAAGATGCCAGTCGGTGCGTTCCCTTTTATTCGTCTGAGGAGAGAGCTTCACACTTTTAACCGAAGGTGTTGATGTTGGGGATTAAAATAAAAATACTCATGAACTCGTCTCTTTTCTCTGCCTCGCTCCAAGTGACAGAGAAGCTTCCAGGAAACAGTCATCGCTGGCTGCGGCGCGACTGTGGAATAGCCCTGGCCCCTCCACTCCTACACAGGCTTTCCAGGAATATATTGCACAGAGTCGAGCGCTGGACCGCAGTGAACAAATGGACACACACACAAACACACGCATGCACACATAATCTGCTGTGGCTCCAGCAACTTGAGTGCGTGTGTGAGAGGAGAGCTTTTAGAGAGACCATGTCACTGCATGCGCCAAGTTCCCTAGCACAGAGGTGATACTGACAGAAAGCACACATACACACACATCCAACACTTCCTGCCGTAACGCCAAAAAAAGATGACTCTTATGAAACTGCAAACATGTGTGTATTACACAATTTAATGTACATAAGGCCTTGCTGCCAAGAACCAAGGACGCACTGTTTCTCTCACCCACACACCCTAAATATGTTTCAGCACACACAAACAAACACACACGGAGCACAGTAAGAGGTATATGTGAGCTGGGACCATGCCAAGAGGTGAAGTATGAAAGGGCCTATATATACGGCCCGGCTAGGCGACGCCAGGAGTCGGACAGTCTGTCTGTGTCTGTCTTTCACATACAGTCTGTTGTATAGTGAGAGGGGACACCACTAATAACTCACCTTTAGAGTTACCTCAGTGAGTCTGTCTCATTCTGCCCATTTAGTCGCCCTATAGGCTTCTGGTGCTCGTCTCGTCCCTAGCTTCACATAATATAGTCCGATACTAGTCTCTCAGTATATAGAAATGTAAGAGTTCAGTGTGAAATAACTGGCATATGACAGTGATGTTGACGTTTTCTCAAATGTCTCCCGGATGCCCCCGAAGTCAAATGTTATGTCTGGGTGTTTCTGGGCTCTGCACCCAATCAGTGTTATCTTTCTATATCTGGGCGGCTTTGGGTTCCATTCAAATTCCAGGAAATGAAATGCAACCTTACCCATGCACTGATCACTGCTCAGGCATTTAGAGAATGTAAAGCTCAGCGCCCACTTTGGAAAACCATCTGATTTGTAAAAAAAACATCGTACCACTTCTTTCATTTTCCATAGTTATTTTTCTGAAAGTTTCCTATGAGAAGAGTTAACACCAGTGAAGACACGGCTGGTATGGTTTTACTGAAACATTTTTCTCCATTTTGACATTTTATAGAGCAAATCAGTAATAAAAAAATATATCATAAGAAAAATCATTACAAACTATTCTTGTATGTGTGTGTACATATAATCCAAAAGGACTTTGCTTTTGTAAATCAGGTCCTCACACTGTTATGAATTCACAAGCACTTCCCAAACACACGCATTGTTGCTAAAACCTTACCATTTTAAACTCCATCCATAAACAGTACCTGCAAGTGTTGTAAATAGTAATGTTTTAACAAAAATGCATGTGTTTGGGATGCACAGAGCTAAGTGGATAAATGAGACTCTGATTATGCTGCATGAGTTGTGTGAGAGTTTGTAAACAAAGGTTTGGATAAAGTCTTGCTCTTGTGGCCTCCTTTTACTTAAATTCTCTAAGAAGACACTCAATTTTTGGATGCTTTGATCGCCTTGGGGGCTACGAGTAATATAGGGTGAGTTATTGATATGAATAAGATCATTCTGTGGGTGAAACAGTCCTTTAAGGATCCTGGAGAAACATTCACCCTGGGACTGGAGAGTCATGATGGACACAGCTCAGTGAAGCGCTGCTGAGGACGGTGGAACTATGATGCCACCTACTGTTGACCAGAAGAAATGCAGCGATCACGTGGAAAGAACAGACCAGCATCCCCACCTCTCTGGAGCCGCAGTGCTAAGTGAGTGTAGCTGGGCCTGAGGGGCAGTGATGAGAGAAGGGCAGCAGGCAGAGGTGTAGGCCGTCACTGACGTCCTGTTGACTGGTATGCAGTCTGGTATTGCTGGCATGTGAATAAAGGCTTTGCGGCACTGATGGAGGGGAGGAGGTGAGGATAGAAGATTAAAAAAAGAAAATGAAAGAAAGACAAGGGGAGGAAGGTGAAGGAAAGCAGAGCGGATGCCTCAGTGACGGCTGGTATTGATGGTATGTGAAAGACATTGAGGGCATGTAATGAATGGAGGGAGAAGCAAGGCCTGCAGTTCCTATAAAGCCACTAGGGCGAGTGTTTGAGCACCCATCCTATGTGAGGAAACACATTTGAAGACCCCATACTGGAGAAAGTGAGATTTTCATGTCTTTTTTTACTCAGAAAGCAGGTCTAGGTTTATAAATACTGATGACAGCATGGAGATTATTTCTGTGGGGAACGCACACAGCCAGATTCAGAAACTGTGCCTTTAAACACGCCGTCAGGACTGTAAGGTTATGTCACAGCTGTACTATATATAGGACTGTAACTATGCTGTCACAGTCAATGCCTGGGTTAAATGACAAAACAAAAAGGTAAATTCCGAAAGACAGTATGAAATCCTCGAGGCATACTATCAACAATGAAAATAAATCCTGGAGAGAAGTGGATTGATGGAAAGTCTTACAAATTTTAGACGAGAGGACGGGATGGAGACATAAAACATTAGTGTTTAAGCAGCGAATGACTGAAGTGTGCAACCACCGATAAATCTAAATTTCAATATCCAAATTTCCTCCTTGATTTCACTTGTAAATATAACAAAACAACACTCAAAGCGAAACATAACAAAGTGAAATGCCTCAGCAGAGAGAAGAACAGCACTATTGATCTGTGTGTGTGCCTCTGGCTGCTGGTGCACTGGTATTGCTGGTTTAGTACTGCAGCGCTTGATACGGTCATGTGATGCTGGACTGGAGAGGGCCGACAGAGCCCGGTGCACACTGGGAAGGCCTGCAAGCCATGATTATGCAACAAGATCTGATTTCATGCTCATTGGATCTCTCGCGCTCCCTCTCATTCTTCCCTTTACTCTTCTTCCAAACTCTCTCTACTTTTATCTACAATTCTCTTCATTCCACCACCAACTATCTGCTGAATCTCTTTTCCTCTTGATCAACACACACAGAGCACACACCTATAGTCCTATGACCTGCTAAAACCAATACGATTGACCTAACAACATCTGACAGGTAAGCATTTTTTGCCCAGTAGCACAGGACAGTCAAGTGAACTGGACACGTGCTGCCCTCTTGTGGTAAAAAATAGAGACAACATCTACATTAAGTCTACAGCAAGTAATTCCTGAAGTCAAGCTGGAGCTCAAATGAACAGCATGCAGTTCTACACAAAGAAGGCTGAGACTTCCTGAGCTGTGGCTTAGTGACTGTTAACGTGGTAATATAACCAGTCCAGAGATCGAAGAATATGGCAAACCGGTCAAACTACGGCAGGGAAAGGTTCCAAAGCACATCAGAATATTAGGCTCAAGGACATTTCAATAACTTTCAAGGTCATGAAAACATAGACTATCCTCCTCTGGGTGCTAACAGACTCCATAACTGTCAAGTCTTATTTGGTGAATTAAAGAACGTCACATAGACTGATATCTCAACTGAGATTGGTGAATATCTTGATCAGAGGTTTGCAGTATTAATAAATTTGGTGTCATTGAGATTGTTTTATTCTTTTTTTTACAAGTATATTTTCAAGGATTTTTGAGGCCTGTGGGAAGTCTGGTATCAGTATAGTGATACTAGTGTTTTTAAAAAACTGGCAGACAGATTGCAATAAAGTCAGTAATTGATCCAGTGGGGGGTTTCTATGAGTTATGACAACCAAGCTCAACTGCTCTAGGTGGTATTTTAAAGGTCTTTTAATGCAGCTAAGTGTAGGAAAATCAAAGTAATGGATCACAATAACCTCAAAAGGGCAGTTTTCTGCAGTCATATCCCAAAATGACAGACGCAAGAAAAACACAGCACAAATACATTCTTAGATCATTTCTCAACCATTCTTTACAGCAGTGATAACGTGACCCATCCTGATCCGCTTTACCAAACACTGAGCTGTGGCCTGACAGCAGCAGGCTGTCAATGACTTAGATCCGCATCCGAAAGATAGGAAAATGTGAAGTGACGTTCCTTTTAATGTATTCAAATCTCCAGACTCATGGTCATGTGACAACACCACAGAAAGCGTTCGTTGAGCGTCAGCAGCTCTGAGCTGATGCTGGAAGAGGTCTTGTCCGTGTAGCTAATGCCCACACTGGAAAAGGATCCTTAGCTACATGCTTTTACGCACACACGCAAACACTGCTGGAGTGTGCACTGCACAGCTGCAGGTAGTTACGTAACAGTAGGTATGTGTGGTGGTGTGTGTGAGTGTATTATCTAGTTTCTGCGCAGTCTTTGAAAAGATCAGTGACCTCTAACCACCTCTGACCACAGCCGCTCACCTTTCAGAGATGCACTTCAGATAGATAACTCTAATATACCAGTTTCAGTAAAGGTCTCACTGTAATATAAGGCAAGAGGAAATAATCTGGCAGCTGCTGGGAGCAAAACAGAAAAGAAGCACAATAAAGAATTTATGTGCGTTATTACAGTTTCTAGGATATAAGAAAACTGTTGCAATCAAGGCATAAAGTAAAAAATCCACCTTAAAAGGTAAAATTGACAGATTTTCAACCTGATATTTATCTGAATTACATATATAGTGTGAGAAACTAAATTTTTTGCGAATGTCCTCTCTGTCTCTTGGACACAGCTGCAAAATCGGATGTTCTTCTGGATCTCAGCTACGTCATCCAAGGTGACAGAGACGTATTTGGGACTTAGAAAGAGTGCTAATTCAGCTCTGGTGGTTGTGGGATGCAATGTTGCTTTGTGTTCTCTTCGTTTGTATTGTAAATTAGCAATAAAAGCAAGGCAATGTTTGGGCGATTTTTGGTTTCGTATTTTAGCTGATTTAATGATCTATATACAAAGGAGTGAGAGCTGCCAATGAGCCGCTTCTCAGTGGACAACTGATTATTGAATAGCTGGCTGTCAGAAAGACAGCGGGAGAAAAACAGTGGAACAACTAACAAAGATGCTTTTGGTGATTGTGAGTTAGTAAGGTAAATCACTAGTTTGTGAAAATGAGTTCTCTTACACAGTGCATCCTGGTATATGGAGGCACAGCCAGAATGGCTCTTCAAGCAAGAGCACTCAGCTTTCTCAAAATAGCACGCAATGAGGAATTTATTGCTTTATGGGACTACATTTACCAAATAACACTGCTTGGACAATCACATAAAATGTGGTGAATTTAACAGCAGTTAACAGCTTTGGAGAGGTTTCATACATTTTCTGGCCCTTTTTGTTATTGTAGTATGATTATGATTCATGTTTATATCAGTGCAAACTATAGCAGTTGATGGAATGAGATCACATTCATTTCCCAGAGGCCACTTCACTGCACTGTGGAATTAATGAATCTAAAATATAACATAAAGGCAAATTAGCAGTATTCAGGCACGCAGTGCAGCTGCACAGAGCCACAGCGGTTATCAGTGACAGAGAAGAGGACACGTCAGCTAAGCGAGGAGACCGAAAGACAGAAAAAGACACAATGCGGTTAGAGACGGCGCTCACGTTGCTACTTTCTGATAAAACTGTGCAGAGTGACAGACGCCCAGCTGGAGCCCGCGTGAGGAAGGCAGCGCTTCCTGTGTTTGTGCATCTCACTGTTTGCTTTCCCTTCAGCGCAACGAGTGACGAAGACTTCCTGCGAGCTTCTGCTCCAGACTCCCTGGGCTGGCAGGGAGGCAGAACAATGAGGAGGAAAGGAGAGTTACAGTACAAGGTGGGGCAGAGAGGGAGGTAAAGAAATAACACACACACACAAGCCAAACATGAGGCCATATGCAAACAGAGGCATGAATACAGGTGTGAGGACACACACCCAGGCCAAACAAGCACGCATGCAGCTGAAGCACAGATTACTGCAATAACGTCAAATTAAACAGGAAAAGGAGACGAACAGAGACCAAAAAAAGACAGAGATACCTATGACCTCCAAAAAAAATGACTTCCCTTCATTCTAGCACATCAGACAAAATGAAACCTCACTTTAAAAATAGAAAACAAAATGCTGCAAAGCTAAAAATTTTCAAACATGAAAGAATCCTGACCACCTCACTGAGGCTACATTCAATCCCCAGTGATTAGAAGAAATGTCCCATCTGCGTGCACTGTCTTTCTGCCCCCTCCCCTCCTCTCTTGGCCCTGAGCAACACATGAACTCAACAGAGCGGACCAAAACCCCTGACCTACTGTTCCTCCACGAGAGGAAACGGATGTTCTCATCCTCTCTTGTTCGCACACGAAACAAACGTGCAAACTGACACATCAACCAAAAGGTGGAGGACAGAAACAGCTTACAGAGCGGATATCCAGCACACCAGCATGAACACATATAGCCTCATCCCAGAGCCATACATAGACCGTTACTGTTTCTATGAGTGGCTTCGGTCAGATGGTGGCTTTTTGAAGAGGAGTCACAAGGGTCAAGTTTTATTAAAGGGGCATTCCACCTTTCTTGGCTTGGGCTTTGAGGCTACACATTTGAAACACAAAGCCGGCCTCACAGCCAAAGACACGAGAATCTATCAAGCAGGGGAAGTCCAATGAGAGATGCAGTTCAGTTGCATTGTGGGAAATGTAGAATCGAGCATTTTAGAGCTTGATGTTAACTGGAGACGCTTCAATTCTGACTATTCTTTTTAACTCACAATTCTAAATATACTAGATTATTGGAGATCACAGATTCTCCATATTTTAACACGCTTTTTTAACTTCTTTTTTTCACATACACCACAATAATTATTCTTTGTGTCATTCATAACTTATAGCTAGCATTAATTGCAAGTTAGCAACCTATTCAGTCACATCTGTTAATGCTTTGTTCAGTGGTTAATTATGCAGCCCAAATAATTATTAATTGTACAAGTTTGTACAGCTATTAAATAAATATTTGAGCACTTTCAAAATGTATTAGTGTGAGAATTTTTGAATGGGGAGGAGTGGTGACATAATACTCAATTGGTATCGGTTTCAGCGTTTAATCCCTCTTCAACAGAAAGGTATATTATTGATGTGAATGTGACAAGCTCAAGGCCGCAATGCTGCTCACAGAACAAACAGCACTGCCAGTGACAATGACAAGCACCAACATGTTGCATAATAATTAGATGACACAGAGAATGCTGCCGGCCGCTTCTCAGAAAGGCGAACATAACCGGCCCTCTCTGCAGAGGCAGCGTGAGATGCTTGTTGTAGGGAGGAACCGAGGACGAGCAGAAGGGCAGAGCGGCAGGGCAGAGGAGGGAGAAGATAAAGAGAAACAGTATGCAAAGACAGGAGGTCAGGAGTCACCGCTCGCATCACAGATCTTCTCCCCTCCATCGCTCTTCATGTAGGCTAATCTCTTCCATCTCACCTCCCCGAGCTGGCCAGCTCACTTAGCCTCATTTAACCAGCTAACGGCTGGTAATAAATCAGCAGCACACTCCTCTCACCTCTAATCTGTAGTAGCCTTCTCTGCGCCGCACACTCCCCCTGATATATGACTCAGTCCACTCCGGGCTTCCAGTGCGAGGCGGCTACTGTAGGTAGAGAACCTCTGCTGGGAGTACGGGTCAGGCAGCAAGCAGAAAACGAGAATGTGTAGATAAAATGGAGATAAAAGGATGATACTGGAAAGAAGAGGGAGGCAACACAGACTCAGACGCCCCATTTTTTCTATTTACCGGCTGGAGATAATATGACTTTTCTTCAACATGTTTGTCCAAATATCTTTGTCTTGTATTTTGCCAAATATTTAAGATTTATATAAATAAAATCATGGCTTCTAATGGGTTAAGAGTTACTTAATACTAACTTTGAAAATATGTTAAACATTTCCGTGAAGCTCTGAGTTTCATGAGTTTGATGAGAAGTCTTTCCTTCCTTCCTCCGGCTTCCTGGATTAAACTGTGGCAAAGAGCGCTGCTGGCCTTGCTCCCACTCCTCATAATACTCTGTGTTCACAGCCAGTCTTAAGTGCAGCTAGCTTTTAACCTAGCTCCTAATGCTACCAGGCTGTTGGCTGGGTGTTAGCATTTGTCACGAGCCGCCCGGCTCAGAGACCACCGGTGATTAAAAGGGCTTTTAGAAAGGTCACGTTTTGCAGGTCTACGGCTGGGAGCACACAACAGAGAAGAAAAGGCTAGTGTTGTGACATCACGCCACGACTGTGTTATGATGAAGGACACGGTACTGTGTGTGTATGAAGCGGATGGCGCATGGACAGAGCGTGTTCCCTAGCGTGGCCCTCTGTAAGCCCTCAGTCAGTCAGACTTATCCGTGTTTACACACACACACACACACTTCCTCAAGGGGACATCAGTGGCCTTATAGGGGTCAGCTCCTCTGTTGTGTGTCTTGTTTTTGTGTTGTGCCCAGCCTTGAGCTGTGCTGCCTCACTCCTGGGAGGCCCAGTCAGCAGCTCCCATTCAGTGACCCTAACCCAGCAATGGAAAGCGGACGACCCTGAACGCCAGCTCCCTCTCTGCTCTCCCTTATCCCTTCATTCCAAGTCAAAGTCTTCACTCACAAACACCGGCCTCCTCCTCCTCCACATCCTTTTTTAGATGTGCAGCACCTCCTGGAGCTGGCTTGTGTCATTTATGTTTAGCAGGCCAGAGCAGGCTGTGAACAAGGCTTGGCTGCTGCTGTTATTTCCCTTGCTAATAGGTGGTGCAGGTTTGAGACTTTGGCACTGAGTGATATCTGCTGGGTGTGGATTTGGGTGTTTTGCATCAATTAAAATGTGTGTCACTCCTTCAAGATCATCCCACACCAGAGCTACACCCTTTCCCCTCCCTCCATCTCTATCCACATGCTGTCTGCTCCCTCCGTCACCTTGGCTGTCATGGTGGCAGGAAGTTGAGGGGATGTACAGGCCATATGGCAGAGCAGAGCCATACGGCAGGGTTGTCAGTGGACACATATGAAACATATGGCTGCTGGTGCCGGCCTGTCAGCTATTAAGCCTATTCTATCGCGGTTTCTCTCTAATCTTACTGCCCGTTTGATTTCTTGCCTCAACCACATACACATGTGCTCAGCGAGAGTGAACACACATATGCATGTACAAACACACACAGGAAATCCTTCTTTCTGTTGCATCTCTTTATATGGGCTGCTGAACTTCGGTTACTTTCCTTCATGCCTTCTTCGGAGTGATCTCATGTTTAAACCTGTCCAACAAACCTCAAAAACAACACGCCTCACCACGCCCTGCTCATGTATTACAGTCTTCAGGAACACCCGACACCTTTGCGTGCACTGTTTCCTCCTTGGCAGGTCAGGCAGTAAGATTAAGTCCATTTCCTTTCAGTTTTATTTTGTTGCACACCATTGTTCAATGGGACTGCTGAACCCTCCTTACTGGTAGTGGAGAGTGTGATTACTGTAATGGTAATTTTGATGATGTTTTGATTTTGATGTTGCCCCTATCCTAAATATGCATTCCAGTGTTTCCCCCATTTTCATTCTGCAGAGACACCCGATAAACAAGGCGGGTGTCTCTGGTTAATTCATATGACAACAGCAGGGCAGTCAGGTGTCTTTTACTGAACTACTACAGTCAGTTGAACAGGTTATTCATGCCACACTTCCCCAAACCTCTCGTCCTGTGAGTATTGCACGAGACTCCACTTAAAAAATAGATTTTTAAAGGCTTCCCCACTTGTTTCAACAATTAAACTAGCAGATTTTCTTTCAGAAATAAGGGCTGTGCAGATGTTAAGACTGGTTCAAGTGGATTCTGAAAAGGATGTTGAATATTTGGAAAATGAACTAATAATGTTAAATAGCTCAAAGTGTTACATTTGAGAATGGAGTCTGGTGTGGTAGAGTGAGCATCAGTGAGCTAAACTACTAAAAGCCTGATGGAAAAACCTTCATATCACTTTATTAATTTATATGGATGTGCAACAACTGAGTTTAAAGAAATGAATACATCATTAAGTAAAGAAAACTATTCACAGATTTAGCTTTTGCAAAAATGAGACAATCAGGATGCACACCACCCATGACGCCATTTTTACTTCCTGTCCAAAGCGGCTAAACAGGAAGTTCACTATTGAAAAAAAAGAGGTTAAGAGCAGCTCCCTCACTCAAAGTAGGACATCTTTATAATCACATCTATCATGTTCAGTATGAGGTTTCACATTTTATCTATACTATCTATTTTTTCCTCTCTTCTTCATGTCGTTTATTCTCCAGGGCTTTCTCAGCATGGGCTCCATTGCAACTCCTGTAATCCCATTTAGCGAGGGTATCCATGGCACAGGGCTGATCCATATACATGCACAAACACTAATATGCTCAAGCACCAAAAAGCTCCCACCTACACATATATGTAAGAGCCAGAGGGAAGGGGTGGGTTGTTGATTAAAAGGAGGATAAAGAAAATAGTGGGACACTGAGGAGAGAAGAAAGTTTGAGGGAGAAGAATGAGGTGGAGGAGGAGTAGAGCCTCGAGTACTGAGATGAACTTGGCTCCCTGAGGCGTGTGTGCTTTTAAAGTATGTGTGTGTGTATACTCGGCTTGCCTTGCCTGATGCAACGCAGAGATCTCTAATCCAATTACATTTCAGACCAGCCTAGCGGCCTAGCCTCAGCCACCAAGGACAAACCAAGCTAGCTTACACCGACGCTAGCAGCCCACCGGCTCTGCACAGATTTAGCAGCTCAGCCGAAGCCTCGCCCGAGGGTGCTGACCACATCCTAGTGAAAAGTACATTTAAAAATCACCCAGAATTAAAGGCTTCCTCTTCCAGGACAAATTAGGCCTCTTATCTCACTGGGTGAATGCCGTTCTGCCGGGCAAACACTCAAAATCTTGGTTTTAAGGTTTTGGGAATCAAACCAATGAATGTGAGCTCCAGAGAAGGACTCCAATACATTTTTATTCCTCTCTCCAATCTGTTGGCTTTTTCTCCCTTTCTAGCCTGCACACAGCTCCAAACTCCATTTCTGTCTCTGTCACCGGCGGCCCGGGCCCCCGCTGTTAAATCTCCCTCTCTGTCCTCTATTGCAGACCTCTGCTGTTTCTAATCTAGCTCTGTGACCCACGTCGCCTCTTCCCATTTATCTCCATATCTCACCTATCCCCTGTGCGCCACTATCGTTTCCCTCCTTCCCTCGCTCTTTCTATATTCTGCTGCTGCTTTCCTCCTTATCAGCTGCCCTCTCTTCCTCTGTCTGCTCTTTTTTTTCCTCCAGTGTTTTCAATTTGCACTGCTCCGGTTCCCCATCTCCCCGTTTTTTTCTCATTTTTTTTCTTATTTCACATCCCAACTCTGCATCTCATTGCCCAAGTCAAGTGAGGTTGTGTTGTTGGTCTGCTGGCTAGCTCAACAACTGAAAAGCTTCTGATAAGATCTGAATGATATTTGGGTAAACATTTTAAATGTGATTGGGTTTTTGTACAGGTAACACTTCAATGTCAGGTTTTCCTGCGAAATGCCTCAACTTAAGTCGGAAGAAGTTAGCATTAGGCGTCGGGAAAAGCAAGCAGAGACGTTAATTACACATACTGTGGGGCCGATCAATAACCCCATTTACATCAAAACACTCAGAAGCAACCCTCTTATGATGACACAGAAATGTCCTAAATAGTAAGTGTCAATGCATAGATTATCTATCTAAAGAATAAAGGAATCATTAAATTCAATTTATGGCCAGAACTGAATCTGAAAGGCTGCAACCAGTTCTGAAATAAACGCAGCCAAATGTTCTGCAGAGCGTCCCTTGTGGGTGGATGGCAACAACAACCCTAAATCCTGCTGCAGGGGGGTTCAACTTATTTTAGCTGATCTTAAGACAGCTCTAGCTGGCAGCGGTCCATGACTATGATACTCTCTGACAGAACAGTAGCTGCTCCCAGGCCCGTGGAAGCCAGTCCTGCTACTGCAGGAACCAGCAAAGTCAAGTTCTGAGCAAAAATAAGAGAGAAGGGAAGCGAGAGCAGCTGATTAGTCGTGACTGTCCCTGCCCTTTGTCAGTCTTTTCTTTCCCCTTGTCTCTCCATCTGATGGCCGTGCCAGTTGTGTGCGATGGGCCGGGCAGCCCAGAGCGTTACGAAAGAGTAAACACAGTCGCAGCATGGTGACCCTCTCCTGCCAAGTAAAACACAGGCAACACACACACACACACACACATCGAGCCATGCCAGGAGCAGCACAAGAGTGTGGCCCAAACGGACAGAACATTATCAAAGTGATAACAAAATGGATCTGAGGATTAATATATCACTAAATACACAGGCTCATTATATAAAAAAGGAGGTCTTTTGCACACCTATGTGGTAACCACACCATATGCATCAGAGGCTGCTGGTTAAATGTCAGCAAACGGTGCAGTTGACATTGTGAAACGTAGCCTGTTCAAGCTTTTGAACAGGTCAGGACCCATTTGAGTGGGCGGGCGGAGAAGCTTCACAAGCACAGCCAGCTCAGGTATTGAGTTAGCTTGCATTTGCAGCCTCTTGATCCATCACAGTATTAAGTTGCACCATACTCACACAGCGTGTACTGTCCTCAGGCTTTTGAAACCTCATCTTCGCTCTAACACACTGGCAAAAAAAAGGGGGGGCAAAAACACCACACCTAGCAAGAGTTTCCATCTCAAGTGCCCGCAAAAGTGCTTAATACAGCTGTGCGTGCATTCAGATTCTCCAATTATCCACTTATGCATATTCAGTGAAAGGCAAACTGCAGAGTCATTCTGGTATCACGTTCATTTCTGGGCCTCTCCGTGTCCCTGCCTCGGGGAAAGGGAAGGGAAGACAGGGAAGTAAAGGCGTCTCGAGAGACAAACCAGAGAGTACAGCAGTATTTACTCAGGAGTGTGTGTGTCTGTGTCTGTGTGTGTGGGGGCTATTTGCCTCCTCAAAAGGCATTCAATGGAGCCTTTATATCTGCCTCAATGATGCACACTGATGTCCTAAAAAGACTCCATGATACAGCATTGTGTCTTCAAGCCTGAGGAGGGCTCGCTTGAAATTCATTCAGACCTTCTCCTCGAGACAAAAAACAGCACCGCAACATGATTCTAACCAACTAACCTTAACTGAGTTCTGTTAGATTTAGTTTTAGGTCACTTTTGAGGGAAGACAAACAGTAGTTCTTTCTGTATCGACGTGCTGGAGCTGCTGGTTCTTACTTGATCAACTACTTCTAAAGGTGTCACCTTCCAGTGAAACCCGAAGTCATCGACACCTCTGAACTCTGACAGCTGAGCTTTACAGTGCGGCAAAGACCCCGCTGCTCAGTATTCGCTCTCTTGTGATACTGTGGAAGAGGAAGGAACCTGCTACCCATTTCCCCAAATAGCAACACAGACTTGATGAGCAGTGAAAAGTTAAAAAAAACAAACTGATGTGACTGATGTCAGTGAGTGGAGCTGAGGACTTGTTTGTTTAGCCTCTGTTCCTCCAGCTTTGCTTTCCACTATTTCCCTTCCTTTCTTCACAAGACGGCACGATACAGCTTGAACAACATTACACCGCATATAGGCGATTCTCCTACGTGCTCAGCTTTGGCTGTGGTTAACACCCTGCTGGCTTTTGCTGTTAAACATTTCTCGGAGAGGGCTGAGGCTGCCCTGAGCCTGTTCAACGCTGCATCGCTCTCTGCGGCTGAACAGTCCAGCTCGGGCAGCAGTCAAGCACGCAACCGTCTCTGCACATCAGCGTCCCGAGAGAGCAAGACGAAGGGAGAGAAAGAGAGCGAGAGGGGAAGAGAGAGAGACAGAGAGGGCAAGGGAATTAAAAGGAGGAAGAGACAGATAGAGAGAGAGGGAAACTGAGCCAGGGAGTGAAAGACAGAGTGAGTTGGAGGGTTGAAAGTGACTAAGATGCCCTTTCTGGGGAGTAAACAAACCAACTAGCCTTCTTGTCATCCAGCCAATCCCTCAGCACGGCAGCACATCATGGTAGAATAGCCTGAAGCATGCGGCTGAGCCCAAGGCCAAGGCCCAGCTCCACTGAAGCAGACCGGAGTCGATCTGAGCTTGAATAGGAAACTGAGGTGCATTAACCAGTGAAAAGAGAAATATTCATCTCTATACAACGGATTGCATTTCCATGAAAAATTCCAGGTAATAAATACTGATAACTTTTAAATGTTGTCATTGAACCAACATTCAAGATGCAATACTAAGTGCCGTTTGGAATATTTTCTACCCCAATCTATTATATTTTGCAGCAGCACTTATCTGACGGTCGTCAATTTTCCATGAAAACATTAGAAGCTTCACAAAAAGGTACAGTCAAAGTTTGGACTGAATTTATCCCTCGAAACCCAGAACTACAGTGGATTTAAAGGCCATGTGTGTTTGCTTTAAAAAACACACAAAAAATGGTCAAAACAGGAATAATTTGAAATTTAAATTGTTGTTTTAATTTTTTTATATATATACATCTGTAAAAATCATTAAGTCCACAGTGCAACTGGGAAGCCATGAAGACTTGCATGAGACCAACAATCATGAGACAATTTAGTAATTCTGCTATGTTTACACGGAGCAGAGAGGAGAGGACAAGTTTGTTAATGTAAATAGTACAATATGTAACCTTTAACATTTAACCCTAATATTGGTAGCATCTGCGGGCACTTGATAATGTTATTAAAAGATTTAAATTTTTGTCAAAGAAATTATCAAAGAAATTCTTTTCAAAGAAAGTTTTTTTTCTGTGTTCTACTACTAAAAGGACATGTGAGTTGTCTCTTCTAGTGACCATGATTGCTCCAGCTTAAGCTCTGGTGAAGCCAGAGAAGCTCAGGCCACCACAGAAAGTTGAGACAGTTTGATCAACAGCTTAGTGCCAGCATATTGACACTTGAAACTTAAAACCGTTTATGAATAAGTTATGTACCTAACACCACCAGTCAAAGGAAGTCATGTTTGCAGAACCAACTGATGGGAACCATG
>CAFUXE010001610.1:165577-176198 GCA_903364295.1 Serranus cabrilla | reverse complement strand
GGATAAACCCTGGACAGGTTACCAGAATATCACAGAAGTAAAAACCTGTAAAAAAAAAAAAAGTGTAAAAACAAAAGTATATTTTGTATCTTATAAGGGGTTCAAAAAAGCATTCGTGGCTCTGATTCAGAGGACCTGAACACTGGAAAAGGGGAACCTATGCTGCTTATGTAACTTATTACGTACTGTTTACAGCCGGAGGGGAAACTATTAACACTTAGGCATGTGTCACAGCCAAACCTGTGATTAGTCTACTTCTCATACTGGTCTTGATCAGTCAGAGAGATGAGGCTGTGTCTGACCTTATGTCAGCAGTGCCACATCCACCTCAGACCTCGTCTTCTTCGGTGGTGGTCCTGGATGTGGTTTTGGAGGTGCAGACGCTGAGATATGGGATATGCTGTGTGTTGCAGCATCAGTGTGTGTGTGTGTGTGTGTGTTGAGGCATTGATGGGGTTTGGACTTGGGCAGGGACTGCTGATGGGGCTGATGTTGGGAGAGGGAGAGAGTTGCAGTTTGTTCCACCGTTAGAAAGACAGAGACAGATGTCAGCACCAGCAGCTGCTTTAGTCAGCACTCTGAGCATACACACGCCACACACACTCATTGACAGTGAAGAGGGGCTGCCTACATACAGCACACAGAGGGGAAGTGGACACACTTTCTCTTTGTCCATTCATTTAGTTTGCTGAAAACAGAAGCTAAGCGAAACCCGAGGACTGACAGATTCGTGCACATTCAATCTGCTGCCGGCTTTGACTGGTGGAACTAAAGTATCGATCGGCTCTCACCTTCCTGTCAGGGGACAAAGTGAAGCTGCTGACTTTGACTGGGAGCCAGCAGTAGGTGGCAGCAGTCAGTTACACAACACCTGCCTGAGTAATCACAATGACTGTCTGTCTACTTTCTGGTGTCTGTGCACAAATCAATACTTTCATACTGCATCACCTCCACCTCCGCAAGTCAACCACACGAAACCCAGATTAATACCGTAACCCATTCCTGCTGGTGTTCATATCAAGGCTGCAGACGGCACAGTGTTCTCCTCGAAGCCTTTCTTTGTTTTCCAGTGATTTTGCCCGTCTAGACACCCCCTCTTGTCTGGCTGTGTAATATGCAGGTGGCCATGACAACACTAACTGCATTAAGTTGGATTACCTGAGGCCTGCTGAGCCTCAGAGCCAGCCAGGGCTTCCTCCTCACCACAGGCCTCACACACACAGACACACACTTGCCTGCCGCTGCAGAAAATGCACTAATGATGTGCCTGCCTTCATTTATTCAGCTCATTTCACTGCGGTGAGTTGTAATTCTTGTTGAAATGAAGACGGACTCATGAATTGTACTTATGAGTGCACGAGGGCAGCAGTAGGAAGAGAATATTGGACACATATGTTTGTACCAACGCTCTTGTTGGCCTGGCACAGAGGAAAGGGGAACTACCACAGGCTGCCCGGCCTCCCAGCCCACAGAGCTCAAGTTTTTTGCCTGCTTGCGTGAGAGATGGATAGGGATGAGAGAGAGGTTAGAGAGAGGGAGACAGACAGAGAGAGAAATAGTAGGACGAGCAGGCTGCCAGACTTCAGGGTTATATAAGGACAAGAGTTTTCCATGGAAAAAAAAGGGCAAGAAATGCTGTTTGGAGTCAGTCATCCTTGGTGACGCGTGGAAAAGTGTGGAATGCTGTGCTGACGCAACTTTCGAGCAGTGATCGTGTGCAATGAGTGTGTGCTTGAGATGAAAGTGTGCGAAAACGAGCAACACGAAAAGAAGAAAGAGAGAGTGGGCATGTTTTGTCAATCTCTGTGTGCGTGTGAGTGCACTTTGGGTGTGTGTGCACATGTGTGCAAGTGGAAAAGAGGATAGAGAGAGAGTGGGAGAGAGAGAGGGCCATAGCCTGCTGACGTAACAGTTCCTAACTGTTTCCATATAGAAGGCCTGGGACCAGGCGCCAGGCAGCCCCTCAGCATGGATACGTCTGGTACCCATCAGCCGATGTGCGAGGAAGGATACACACTCGTGCACTTACACACGCACACGCGCATGCACATGCAACACACATTCATGCACAATCGCATGCGTCGCACTTCAGGTTAATGTAAATGAGCTTCACTTGTGCAAAACATGGCCATTCATTCATTCAAAAAAAGAAAGATTTAGGATCATAAATAAAATGTAGATATCTATTTTTTAAAGGGAAAACTAAACTGCACCAGGACATAATGAATGCAGATTAGAATTACAAACAAGTACTTGCTTAATGAACCAGCAACAATTGATAATTGATAATGAAAATCAGACATTTTTCTGTGCACCAACATGCATATTCACTTACATGTCAACTCCTCAGATGCACACATAGAAATGCACACATATCTCAACACTTACATACATTTGCATTCATCTGTGCTGAATGTCCGGCTTTAACCTTGTTCTAATGCACAAACAACGTGTGAGGTAAAGAAGCAGTCAAATAAAGATATAAATGAAAATGGAACAAAAGTGATAACTACGCAAAATTGCATCAGGAAACTATTTCAGGCCACTGAAGGAGTTTACAGTACATTGGCAACCAGAAACCTGCAAGGAACTGCAGACTTCAGCACAGCAGAGCGGAGACTGTTACCCGAGATGCAGATCCATATAATACAAGCTGAGGGCACCTTGAAAAACAAACACACACACACACACACACACACACACTCACACTCATACAGAGGAAGCATATTGTAAAAGGATTATCCGTTATGATCCAGGTGATAAATACAGACAGCAACATGCCGGGAAGGCCGCTCATGTTAGAGAGAATGAAAGTGAGAAAGTAGGATTTACTATGTATTCCATTACCGCACTGGTCTTGTGATGGGGAATTCCCATGATGGCAATAAAATAAAGACACGCACACACAGAAGAGCAGAGGGACTCAGCTGGAGATGCTGGTAATGCCATTACCTCTGCCAGTCTCCTATTGGATTCAGTGAAACGCTCATTAAGACGGCATTGTGCGCGCTGAAAAAGGCCAAGGGCCATCTGGTTTTGCATCTGTATGTGTGTGTTTGTGTTGAAAGGATTTGCTCCATCTTCTTTGCTGCTTCTCCTTACCTCACTCCTCCATCCCCAGAACAACACGCCGGTTGTTCTGACTACATTGAACCAAATGTTGGGGCTTTGGGAGGGATGCTTTGTTTGCCGAGAGATGTTGTTTGATTGCGCGAGGTGAAATTCCACGATGACATCATGAAACCAAAACTGCCTTTGTAGTCAAGCCCCCATTGAGGGGACTCGATGAATTGGCCCCCCGCTGGATTTGGACGCTGTTTTTTTGTAACATCAGTGTACTCTGTGTCCTCTGGGGGCAAATACCTCTCTTTGTCTTTGTCTTTCTCACACATACACCACTACCTCACCTCATTCTCTCATCCCCTGGAGGTAAGCACTGTTCAAACACATCACATCATTGGCAAACACTGCGCCCTCACTAGCCGCCCTCCCACTCCTGTGCCCGCAGACAGCCGGAATAAGGAAGAGGTGGAGCGGGGAAACAGCTGGGGGGGAACACCTTCAAACCAGTTGTGTGTGTGTGTGTGTGTGTGGCTGGCCTGAAAGGAGGAAGTAGAGAGATAATCCCAGACATTAAATCAATCTGTGAGAAGACAGGGAAAAGCAGGGTGACGCTGCTTAGAGGTGTGGCTATCTCTTACACACACACATATTAATATTCTTACAGATGTGGTGGTGAGCCTCTGGGTATCTTTGTCCTGTGTGGCTGAATCATTGATGGGAGCCCAAACCAGGTGCCAACCTGCGGTGTATCCACCTTTTTTTTTTTTTTTAGCTACAGAATCCTTATTACCAGCCAGAATTTACTTCTAGGTATTAATGCAACCAAAGAGTTGTACACACAAATCTGAAATACTTTACTTGACTAATTTCCTTTCTTATGCATTTCATGTAATCCTCAACCTTTCACTGGGAAATAGAGTACTTTTGGGGAATATATATTTGCTTTCTTGCTGAGATTTAGAGAAAAGGATTGATATTACTCTAATAGCCTATTGTACATTTAGCCAGGTTAGATAAGATTAGCTAAGAATGGGAATGTTTTGCCAATTACAGCAAGCAGGACCTTTTTGGAGGATAAGGGTAAAAGCCGTTAGCTGCAAGTGTCAAAAATAATTGCTGAACAAGGGTGAGCTAATGTTTCATTTTGCTATATACCTGTAGATTAATTATGCATGGTAAGCCAATGTCTTGTTAGCATTATTTTAATATTATCGGTTTTATCTTTGTCTGGATGATTGCTGCAGATCTGAAGGTCCTGTTCCTACTTGTTTGTAAGATAATATATACTATATAATATATATTGCTGACAGATGTAGGTGCTAATGCCAAACACCAGATAGGCACAGACATCAATGACAGCTGACAGCTTGGGTAGCAACGTACTAGCCTTAATAAATGGTATCCTTAATTCCCTGTAGCCTCATATTTAAGTACATTCAGCTGATGCTATTGATGCACCAATAAGATTTACTATAAAGTAAGGCTTTTACTTATAAGAAACATATAAGACTTTCACTGAATTTTTTTTCTAATATTGTTACATTATTATCAATGATGTAGTGTAAACTTCATAATATGGCAGACAAGCCTTTCGAGAAAGCTTGAAAGCTTTGAACACATTGTCTCTATTAAATAATTCATCATCCCATCAGCATTTAGAAGCATGTGGTACAGTCAGAAAAAAAAAGAAAATCAATAAAGCTGTGTTGTGTGGTCAGAGTGGAGTTGGTTAAACACAAAATCAATATCAAGACTCCAGAAGTCGGGATGTCATAATGTGTTGTTTGTCTGTTTGGTGGGATTCCCTTCCCAGGCCCCGTTCAGCCCCCATGCAAGCACACAAGAAGAAGAAGCAAGAGAAGAGTTTGTATTTTGTCATGTCTGTATTTTTGTCTCATTTTCACAAAACATGTACAGGGGAAGGAAAAGCCTTTCAATAGAACCTGAGGTATTTTTGCGTCAAGCAGCCTAAGGTATCAGGATTTTCTTTTAAAAACTCATCTAAATTCATCAGTGTTCTTAGATGAGTTGTTATTTACACAACATAATAATAATAATAATAATAATAATAATAATAATAATAGTAATAATAATAATAATAATAATATTTTGATAACAACAATTTTAGCAAATGGGACAGCCTGCATCATCTTTGTTACATGTCATAAATAATTCTAACAACATTTCTTAAAAATATAGGGACGAGGGCGAGGAGAGGAGAGGTTGCTAGAGCCTCGGGAGAACAGAGGAGTCTATCTGAACTTACTGTAGCTGCAGCAGCCCAAGGTCAAAGGTCAGAGATCACCAGAGAGAAAAGCTAATCAAGGGTCAAATGAGAAATAAACACATTTTACATTATAAATAAATAACCATCTCGCACCAGGAGAGCAAAGTTTTCATTTCTTTCACCTCAAGATATAAGGATCCGCTTCTTTTCTGTTATGTTGCGCTGTTTTTTATCAAAGCTTTGGAAAATAAGAAATAAGAGCAAAAAAAAGAGAAGAGAAAGAGAGAGAGGAAAAAGCGAGGGAGCTTTTACGGACATGCATTGTGCTGATGTACCAGCAGCTGTGTACCCTGTGCCGGGCTTGGCTCACTGAAAGATCCCCTGAGAATGAACAAAAGGGTGTGTGTCGGGCCTACATGTGTGAAAATAAGTGTAAGTGCATACAGTATAGGGCGTGTGTGTGTGTGTGTCGGTTTCAGCTTTGGTGATGATGACGAACTGGTGCTGGCTCGGAGAGGACATTCGGTGCGATTCTATAAATCTCAAACTTATGAAAGAGCGTGCGTTTGTTTGCATATAGTTGTTGTTATGCAAGAACTCATGACACGGGCAGAAAATGTTCTCCTGTATGAGTGACGCTTGAGCCCTCGATTGTGATAAATCCATGAATACACACTACAGAGATCCTGTTCAGGTGGGATGTCTGTACCATCCTCTAAATATAAAACAGAGTCTCTATATTTGTAATATCAAAACTCAGGAATTGGCTTTCAGAGTAAGTTTTGTCCATGGGTGTGAGGGGTAACTGAACTCTGTTATCAGAAAGCAGAAAAAGTGCATTTCAAAGTCATACATCACTCTCCCCAAAGAAGGAACAGCACATATTGCTTGTTTGAATTTGTTGAATGTGTGTATTTGTTTGAGTGTGTGTTCATAAATACCATACAGCAAATAATAATAATAATAATAATAATAATTCAACAAAAGAAAAAAAAGAAATAAATCCACAAAACATTATATTATTTCTCATTACCAGAATGAACCAATACAATAAATTAAAACTATAACTGAACAAAAAGTCCATTAGAAGTCCATTAAAATTGCTATATATATTCATATTGTATATATAGTATTTGTCTTTCTGTAGTCAGCCTTTCTGGTGCATGCTCAGTGGTGACCATAGATGGTGACTGGGAGCAGTGGGAGGGGGTTTAAGAGGGGTCTATAAAGGAGCTGAAGGGCTGTTAAATCGAACCCTCGCCAACCTCCCGAAAACCTCAGTCCCATCACGCTGTTAACACTGGAAACAAGGGAGCCAAAGTCAGGAAAGACACTGTGCTTTAAGGGGGGGAACACTGCTCGTCGCTACGAGTCTTCAAAAGTCTTTTTCAGCAACAAAATGCTGAGGATCCTTCATTGTGTGGATACAGTACCGCCGTTAGATTAAGTCCTTGGGATCTCTCTGCCTTGTGCTGTGGTGATGTGAGGAGACGGTGCCGTTAAGGAGTCTGTTATTGTTGTCTGATGTTGCTATGCAGAGTCTGTAGCAGGCAGAGCCACTGGGAAGAGGAGGGGGGGCGGACGCAGCCGTGCGAGGTTCTGAGGCTTTCTGACACTGGGGTAAAGCTTTAAGGAGGAAACATGGGGTTGGTTTAAAATCACAAGCTATACACCCACTGAAGCACACTACATTTGACCGCAGGCAAGCAGTATGTGTCCGTCAAAATAGGGATATTCTATATAGTAAGGATGCAACATGACACTTGTCCTGGGTCGTTTCTTTTTATCTGTGACAGATCTCAGAAAAAATAAGAGTTTCAGTACCTACAGTCACCCCCTTTACCCCCAACCTCCCCCAGACTTTTATTCAGATTTGTATGAGAGTTCAGGATGGCTAAGCACCACATCACAGGCTCTTTCTGTCCAGGTGCGAATACTAGTTCGCCTGCTTACATTTTCACATTAACTCTCTGCTATTTGTCCTTCCCTCAGTTGGAGTCTTTAACACTGTCTGTGAGGGCAGCACAACAAAAGCCTCTTCTGCTCCCCTTCAAATGTCCTCATCCTGCACTCCCTCTAACCAGGTCCATTTGTGCCCCCATGGGACAGCCCTGATCATGTCCATTATCTGTCAGGAGACCTCGATGATCTCCATGCTGCCAGAGAAGCTCGACTGCTTCCCGATCTTCCCTAGTTCTTCTCGGGATCGCGTCTCAGAGATGCCCTCCTCGAACTCCATCTGACAGCTGCGCCGTTTGAACTGCTTCTCTGACCCGCTCATGTTCGCACTGTTAGATGTGGTCACGGCGGACGACGACGTGGAGTCTCGGTGGTCTCTCTGTGTCTGTGGTGCTGAAGACTTCTCCCTTTGAGTTTTGTCTCGCAACCGCACACCTTCGCTGCACCCAAACGCCACATACGCTGAGCTGCTCCCAAATCTCACCGACGACTCTTCTCCCCCTCTGCCTCCTCCTCCCAGCTCCATCTCTCCCTCACCGCCCTCCACTGCCCCAAAGGGCCAGGGGACATCTGTGGTGGGGGTGACAGGAGTGACGGGAGTGGTGGCCTGGACACTGTCTCTGTGTTTGGTCCACATGGCCCCAGACCCCACAGTGGGCAGGGAGGGTAGTGACAGGAGCAGGGAGCCTTTTAGATTCTCGTCCGGGCTGGAGCTCTTGTGGTCCAGCGACAAGCTGAGGGATTGTGGAGGTTGGTGTGGTTGGATGTGGACTGGGGAACTGCCGGAGCAATGCTTGGGTTTTCTCCTGGGTCTGGATGAGGAAGAACCAGACCGATGGACGCCTTCGCTTCCTCGGATCCCCAAACCTCCAATGCTGCCCCCGCTGCCCGGTGAGGGGAATGGCGAATCGGAGGAGCTGGGGCTGTCTAGGACGGGAGATTGGGAGCAGACACCATTGGAGGTGCCTGTTCCTGGGCTGTCAAGCTTGCACAGCTTGGGGACGTCTTCAGCATGTGAGGGTACCAGGCTGGGGCAGGGGGGACTGTTAGGGGAGTAGACCGACTTGATGTCCAGGGAGAAGGAGCGTTTCAGCCGGTTAGTGTCCATGATCCTCTCCGCAGAGAGGTGTAGGCCGTTGAAGCCTTGCTGGAGGGAGGTTGGTGACGGCAGCTTGGGTTCTGGTGGGTTGTGTGTGTCTGCCACAGATGAGTCATAGTTGCTGTGGTGGCCGTTCATCTCGAAACCTCCGTTAACCTCTGAGCTTTGTTTATCGGAGATCTTGTCGTCAGAGGTTGAAGTTAGAGCTTGCAGTAATCGCAGGCCCTTCTCAAACTCCAGAAGCTGACCCAGGAAGTTGAAGTTGGGGGATATGGACGGTCTTCGGTCCTTTACAAACCTGTCAGGCGGAAAACAGTTGGAAAATATTAGTCACAGGAAAACAGTTCTAACAGGGCTACTTCTGAGGTCCTAACTGTGGCCAAGGTCTGACAAATCATGTCCGATTCGTGAAACATACTGAGTCAGAATTAGGCGTAGGTTGTGAAAAGTTTTGCTCCTAGACAATACATAAGCCAGTGCCGGTCAGTCCAGACAAGGCAAAGCAAAACCTTTTGTACACACTCTGTTTCCTGCCAGGCATCTAGCAGTTTCATTTCTCACGACTGGGGGGAGGAATGGGAAAATCATCTAGCATTACTGGCTGACACCTTAGCTCAGCTGGTGGTGGGTGGGAGGAGCAGGCTTACCTGTAGGCATCATCTGATGACAAGCCCATTGTCTTCATGATGTATGCAATGGCGATGGTTGCTGAACGCGAGATTCCAGCCAAGCAGTGCACAATGACTCTGCAGTTTGACACCTTAGCTTTGTCTGTTGGGGGAGAAACGAACAGGTATGAATACGCATGTTTAGCACAAAGTGTCTGGAGACAATCGACGTCTATTGAAAGAAAACTGACATTTCCTGGAAGAGTACAGGGGGTCACACGAACGGATGTGTTATACCTGCCGCTATTGTTACCTAAGCTGCACGTGAATGTTTATCCACTGTGACAATGTGCGGATATGTTGTATTGAATTTCATGGCATTCTTCGACACATAACTTGAGACTTGTTCCTTATAAAGACAAAAGACCCTTTTGTCACTGTCTATTTATGCTAATTTTCACCACATTTCCAAACACATTTCTTTTGCAACATTTTTTCTCCTCTTACCTATAAATTCATTCGTTTTGTCCAGCCAAGGAAGCAATTTCTCGCAGTAGTTGTCGTTGACTGGGATACGCATGAAGTGGCTCTCGCTGATAAAGTCTGGCTTGGGGCAGGTGTTGCTGGCATTCAGCACATAAGTGATACCATTCTGAGCCATCAGATCCTGCCGATGGAGAGATAAAAAGTTCAAGGTCATGTTTTGTTGCCATGTCACAATAACAAGTTAGTCATCTTTCAATGATGGTGATAAAATGAATTAAAAAATTCAAGTTATACCTTGTTGAGGACGTCCTTCTGTGAGCCCAGGTAGAGGTGTGGCAGGATGCGGGTGGGCCCTACATTAGCCACAGGCAAGCAGGGCTGGGACAAGCTCATAGGCAGAGCAGTGGCAGGTTTCCCTTCGCACAGGCCGGGGAAACAGGAGGAGAAAGCAGCAAAACCTCCTGCAGAGAAAGAAGAGAAGGAGGGAACTGGTTAGGTACACTAATGGTTTTCCACATTGCACATTGGGAACTCTGCAAAGACTCCCATCAAGAAAACTGCACCACCATTACCAGAGCAAACAGACGCTCTGCAGGCTTTCAGAGGTGAATCTGGGCTACAACGTCTGGGTCTTGCTTAGTGCAACAGGAGCAAAAAAGAGGCTCTCTGTGCTTCTGTGTGCGAGTTAGGTTAACTGCTGGGCGGCCAGGAATGTGTGTGTCTGGCCCTTTAAGAGGCAGGCGGCTCCACTTTTGGCATACGTGTATGTGTGTGTGTGTGTATGTGTGTGTGTGTGGCTCTGTTTCCTGCATGAGCTCATGTCCTGTAGCAGTGCATTGCGTCAGGCTGGGGGAATGAGAGAGGCCACAGGTGCAGGGCCAGGACAGAGGCCCAGTAACATCCCCCTGACAACCGCGCAGCACACACACACGCACGCACGGTCATACATATGCATACACACATGTTAACAAGATGATAATCTCCAATCTGAAGACATGATCACATAATCTTGCAGTCAGCTCAATATTCACTCTCACTGTCTGTGCACACACACACACACACTAGTCTGTGGTGCACTGCTTGCCCTCACCCCTGCACACATACGCAAATACCCACACTCATCATTACTCTGCAGTACCGCAGTTGTATAACTACAGGGTGGGGGCCAACGAGAGGAAG
>CAFUXE010001610.1:154180-165415 GCA_903364295.1 Serranus cabrilla | reverse complement strand
CACACACACACACACACACGGTCACAGAGTGAGAGTGAGTGAGACATGACATCACTGTTCTAAAGTAGCACACACAGCACAGCGCAGGCAGGACATTGCCTTCCGTTGTAACACACACCCAGCTGCGCTACTCATGTAGCAACGTCTGGCCGACACACACACAGAGCACACATTGTCAGCAGATGTAAGATCTGATAAACGAGTGCAAAATTAAAGTTGTGCAAACATTAAGTGGATCCCAGCTTTGGCTTTTGCACCCTTTCACAGCAACACCAGCTTCTGAGGCT
Source organism: Serranus cabrilla (assembly GCA_903364295.1). NCBI lineage: Eukaryota > Metazoa > Chordata > Actinopteri > Perciformes > Serranidae > Serranus > Serranus cabrilla. The sequence goes on along the minus strand of CAFUXE010001610.1, from coordinate 165,128 downwards.
GGGTGCATCCTCATGACCCAGAGCTATTCTGGGTGCACTGTCCCTTTAAGAGCAAAGTGAAGAAGGGTTGTCTGTTTCCAGCTATTAATGGCAACCGGCGGAGCAATGACATCAGCGCTCCACATGGGGGGGTGGAGTGGAGGGAAGGGTAGATGTAGAAAGAGTGATCAGATAACTAAGATACAGGACTGAAGCTTAATGCAAAGAAGGAGAGGCTGTGCTAGCGCATGTGTATGATCTAACCCTTTTGGCCTCTTTAGAGTAGACTAAACAGCCATTTGTAGTTCACAGTTTGGCTTTAGACTGCGCTGGCACCATACAATTTCCACCAGAGCCACTTTCTAGTGATCCTATGGGCGGTACACTAGTGTCAGTAATTGATAAAACAGAGGGAGGAAGGGTAGTTCTTTGAAGGGTTTCTTCCTGGTTTCTCTGTTCCCAAGCTGCTGGTGTGGAGCCTGTACACACACACACACACAAACACACACAAAGAAAATAAATGGTGCTACATATAGCCCCCACCACAGGCATATATACTGTATCAGTGTGAGGAAGCGGTATGTTCCTGGAGACAGTTAAATCAACAGGAAAAGCCTCACGTCACACAGCAACCATTTCCCTTCTCTAAGTGAGGACATTGTTAGAGAGTTGTTAGAAGGACAGAAGACAGGACGTGCCACAGTGGAGACAGTGGTTGTTGACGTGTGTGTAACACTGAAGAGAAAGTGTGTTTGTGTGTGAGAAGGGAAGTGAACACATGAATGAAAATACACTCTAAAAATATCCTCCGTCTTTGATCTTGTGTGTGTCTGGATTAATAATTAAAGCCATGATTACTGTAAATGACCTCATCTTGTGTTAAATAAGCATCAAAGCAGCAGGAAGAGTGGCGAGCCAGTGTGTGAGTAAGGGGTTACTGGCATGAAGGGAGACTGAAGTCAGAGATAAGGAAGCAGGACTGACTGTGCCTGCCTGCTTTTTTAAGGGCTATTACATTACAGTGACATTACGTCAATGCAATTACAAACACCTTCCCTGTAGTCTAAGCTTTACACGGCCGCCACAAATGGACGTTAGTCACACAGGAGATAGCGTGTTTTTGTCACCTTGTCACCTGACCCCACTCTACTTAAGGTTGCCATGACGGCAAGGAAGGGGCAGTGATGTTGATGACAGCTGGCAAATCGTGTCCCCGTGAGTGCTGTCAAGATGGAATAAAACACACACACTGAGTGTCCAAAGGGCAGAAAAACACACTGACACACACACACACACACACAGACACAGCGGCGAGCACCAAATAACCCAAAGAGACATGGCCTCACATTCTCCAAAAGACAACGATGACACATCCGTCCATTCCAATCTAGGCACACAAAGCGCACACATAAACACACTGTACAGTCACACTGATGTCACTGAAAATACCCTGTGACACACACCAGCCCAGCTGTCCATGAAGATGACATCAGAAAGTCAACTGGGAGAGATGAGTTCACCTTCAGTGCACATGATAATCAGCAGAGGCTTCTACATTAAACTCTGGAGATAAAGCTAACAAGTACCTATAATATTCATCACAAAGTGACTTCATGCTTGTTCCAGTTTGTATCATACTCTACGGTTTCATTTGAAAATGACCAGAAGCACATATTCTACTGAACAGAAATAAACACTGCTGTCATTTCCAGTCACATGCTGAAGTCATGATGTTGTTCCAAACAGAAATACTATTCAGACTTTTATGTTTCAGGCTTCCGGGTCACGTTTTGCACGGCACTACGTTATGTATCATGTACTTCTGGAAAATGTACTTGGACAGGATGTGACTAACCCAATTTTGAAGAGGAGAAAAAAAAAAGTCAAAACGTTTGGGTAGAAAGAAAACACACAACCGGGAAAGAGGGCACTGTGTCGCCATGGGCAAAGCTAGCCAGCGGTGACTTCCTTTTTCCGTTTTCCTCTGCCCACTTCATCACTTATGCAACTGCTTATTTTCCTCTCTTGCCCTGTCAGAGCTGAACACTCAGGCCTCCTTTGTTCGCTTGGTTCCCGCTCCTCATCAGTCATTTCCTACAACTTAATATTCACATTTCAGTTTAAAAGTGCAGGTTATTATCCCACAGGCATGAAAATTGTGGGTTCGGTGGAAGATATTTGAATCAAATTTGAGCTTTTTGGGGCCGTGCTGCTGTGTGAATCGATGCAGAGAGCTGAAAGATGAATGGAAGTGGAATCCCGGAGATATTGACCGGACGAACAGAGATACACAACACCTGCCTGGCTCTTATGGTTAATGGGGAGCTCTGCTGTTACATCACTGCTGTTGGTACAATTGACTGCCTCGTCAATACAAGCTCACCCCCTCCCTTTCGCCTCTGTGTGTTTCAGTCTGTGTCGCTTTCAGTTGCCCTCTTTAACTTGTCTGTTAATGGTGAGGGGGGACGCACACAAGCCATGTACACACACACAACGCTCCGCAGCCGGGGGGCATTGATCTGCCTGAATGAGTCCCCCGCACCCCTCCATCCCTCCCTCCGTCGCTCTCCTCTGTGGTTCATATCGGGGGAGACATGACGCCATCCTCTGTGCCCCTCCAGCTGTCCCCTCCACTATGAGGGGACATTAGCATCTCAATGTGACCCCCCCACCATCCCTCACCCTCCCAACATGACATCATTGCACACATGTCCCACTCAGCTCCACAAAGGCTGTGCTGCAGCCTGGAGAAGCGATGGGAGTGTGTGTGTTTTAGCGGGCAGTGTGTCGGAAATGTGTAGATTGACAGACTATAGATGAGGTAGTGGGATGATGTCATCGCTTTTCAAACAGGGCGTCAGGTTGGTGATGGCCGGGAGTGACTGTATTATTAACATGTCGTTCTGGCTGATGGTTAAACTGTTTATTGTTCCTCTATCTTAGCAGGCAGATAGCGGGGGTATGCCACTTTGATCATTTGCTGTTTCAGCAGTAACGTGTTATTGCATTACAGGACTGTAAACCCTCCTGTAATTTAGCCTGCATTCACAAGTCTATTTCCACAGAGATGTGTTGAAGTGCCTCAGAATAACCTGTGACAGACACATTTCTATTTTCACCTGCTGCTGGCAAACGTGTTGTTTTTTTGCTAGCTGTTTTTGAGATAACAACTTTGACACTTTGAGCTGCAAAACCTTGCTGAGATGGGCCGCACATGTGCACACACACAAAGAAACACACTGCTAACAGTGTGAATTGGGGCAGGTGTGGAGGGCTGCTGGGCTAACTGCTTTGAACCGGCTTTCTGATATGCACATAGTGATTACATTTGCACGCAAACTTTACACCCATATTTTCATCCATTTATGACCCAAAGGATCCACTTATAACGTCAGCATTTTAATGAATGGATACATATTTTGTGCACTTTGCATGCAAGTGTGTTGCTATATAAAAAGGATTTTTTTCCACAGCCCCAGCAGCTCTGCATTGCCTCATCGCTCTGTGTGAAAGGTGTTATGTTAAACACCTGCAGTGCACACTGCACACATATTGATAACATAATCTCCACAAGACACCATTCTGCAGAGAGAGAGAGAGCAGGAGTGAGAGAAAAGCCAAGAGCAGAGGAGAAGAAAGGGAAAGAGAAAGAGCCTTTGTGATAGTTTTACATCTCAATGACCACAGGCTGAGAGAGCATGAGCACTATGTCATACCGCGGGTCATGGCTCTCATTCTCTCCCCCCCCCCCCATAGCCTTTTTTCTCTCCTCTCCTTCCTCTTCATTGCTTCTCGTCTTCATAATGTCATCCCCTTAATCCTCCTTCTTCCTATTCTCTTTCTCTAAATGCATTAACTGCGCAAACAAAAAGGTGGAAAAACAATTAGCTGGTTGGTGTTGTATTCTTTTAGCCTGTAGCATTAAATCTCACTATTGATCCCGGACACGTCTTTAAAATTCAATTCACATCTATCTTTCATTTGCTGCACGCCTGGAGTGGAATACCTCAATACCTGAGAGCCCGCTGTGCCTTTGTACTCATCTGCAGTGCACAAACTGTTATCAGGGGCTTTTCCTCTCATACACACCTTTAACAGTGATGCATGCAGCCAAATCCCAGCAACTTCTGTCTTTATATTACATTAACTTGACTATGTATGAAAGCTCTGTAACCTCTGTACACAAAGGCCTACATCTTCAACATGTTACTCGCCAGAAATGGATGTTCTCATACCATTAACTTGCACACACACACACAGCACTTTCTTCTGCTCTGAGTCCAGGTGGATACACACCTCGTAGCTCTCTCCCCTCCTTCATCCGGCGGACCCTGATCTTCAGCCTCATGTCTGTGTCCTGCAGGTTCGGCCAAAAACAGTCCTCCGCTGGGGCAATCACCACATCCAGAGGCATCCCCCAGAACACACTCCACGCACACACACACACGAATGGAAATGTTCTGGTTCCCCCTCCTTCGGGGATGGATTGAGCCCTCGCAACGCAAAAAATGTCTGAACAAACAAACAGAAGTGTTCTCCTTAGCACTGAGGTGAGCCCACAGTCTGAGTGTAACAATTCCAAGTTGACACTAAACTCCTGCTGTTGCTCAAGTCCACTCTGGTCAAGTCAGCTGTCCCAGTGTCCAGGCGGTGACCCTCAGACAACAGACCCAGTATAAGAAAAACTAGTCCAAAATGTCTGTGGACTCGCTCGTGAAGTCCACCTATGGCCAAAATCCCATGCAATGACCACAAAAATTCCTGAAATGCTCCTGCGTCAAATTCAGAAATTCTGTGGTTTTGTGAAGAATGGTCGCCACACGGGGAGCAAGAGGAAAGACAAAAGTGAGTAGTCTGTATAGCCTGTATGTATAAGCCAGCTGTAACGAGCCTGCAGCTGGTTTACAGAGCATCTGTGTGTCTCTCTGAGCGCTCTCTCTGTCTCTGTGAGTCCACAGCCAGAAGAGCAGCCCACTATTGTTGTGCTGCTCCACTCTCCCTGTCTCTCATTCGCTCAGTCGCTGGCTTACACTCCTCCCTCTCCCTCCCTCCTTCTCTCTCTCTCTCTCTCTCTGCAAAGAGGATGACGGAGCTGCACTCTCTCCTCGAGCTCTGGGGGTGAATGAGCTCACTTGCCGTGAGCTCAGACTCTACCCTCCCTCCCTCCCTCCCTCCTTCCTTCCTCCTCCTCTGCTACCTCCCTTGCACCCTCCCTCTCTTGTGGAGCCAGAGCTCCGTCATAGCTAATGTCTAAGGCATGTAACCACATTCCTTACTCACACAACAAATATGCGGCCACCTCAGGGGCCTAGCTGCAGAGCAGGATGGAGGCTAAGACACAGCTATAAGGCTGTGTAGCAGAAAAATATGCACTGCTATAATACTGACTAGTGTCTGTGTTGTTGACTACAGGGAAGAAAGGAAATGTCTTGATGTGCACGAGGATAGGTTGATTTTGCTGAGAATTTATACACTTTTAAAGCAATAACACATACATTAGATGCAGATTTATGCTCATCAAATGTCCCATATCATTTTCATATTTAACACCAAACAAGATACTGCATCCTTAATTGATTGACAGTATAACATTAAGCAGAAGCTGAATACCCACATTAGGACGCTTGCCTTAAAAGTACTGTACTCTTTGAAGCACATTACACTTACTGCAGAGTGGGATTAAGACTGTCAGTGTGTTGAAAGCTGATTTGTCTCTGTAGGTGGGGGAATGTGTGTGACTTCACTATGTTTCCTGCGCTGGTTCATGTCTAACGCGCCTGTCTTTGGACACAGTGTTCTAGTGTTTGAGGATGATGAAGAGGAGAGGAGAGAGAAAGAAAGTGAAGCTGTAGAGAAGGGAGGAGTAGGAAAAAAGAGAAGAAATTAAAGTAGACAACGGAAGAGGGGAAGACTAGAGGTGATGAGAAGACCAAACAAGCTTGTGGTCGGCAGCCATCATCCCATTTGACAGGCCACAGACTTCTGGTACTTTACTATGGAATGACAAACATGTAGGCCACAAGTCCAGCTATGGAAACAAAGTGGCACATAAACGCTGGAGGAGACTGAATTTTAACTGAAAGTTGACCAGTTGCAGCTATTTTAAATACATTCTTAAAGTCCAAACATTTTAATAGAGTGTTTTTACTATTTCTAACTTGTGAAAATGGCAGTCACGATTGACATGGTGAGCACAAAACCATGCAAATTGAAGTTATACATGTGCTTCTTTGTCCAAATTGAGACACGGCCAAGGTTTGCAACTAATCAATTTAACATGGTGGTTCTTTGTAGCTGCCATTTTAGGTCATCCAACTTCTTGCTGGTAATAAATAGCACAGATTCTTTAAGAGAGCACCTGCCATGTGCGGGCCAGTCAAATGTCCTGTCTGACTGTCTGCTCAGTCTCAGGTCGAGACATCACGGTACACTGATTACATTCAAACCAGGTCAGATGGGCTTCAAGTACATCAAGTCATTGCCACAGTGAGCCACGCTCCAGAGAAAAAGGCAAATAAGCTTATACAAGATGTCTAGTTAGGGGGCCAGCTGCATGCTCACTGACTGACCTCATCTCATCACTGTAGACCCCTGAATGATCACACACGGGTGAGAACAGCCTTACGTCACCCTCTGTTCAACTGCGGGTCACTGAGAGAGGGAGCGGGAGTGGAAATAGGTCACTTGGTGATGATGAGCTTTGTGAAAAATGCAGACATTGGTTTTGGGAGGATGTCGAACGGAGAACAAACACAAGGGATTACACATATGTGCACACACACACTTTGTTCCTCGTTGGCAGACGGTTGGAGCAGGTGTGGCCCTCCACAGTGGTCAACAAGGGTCGCTACACTTCAAACACACAGAGCATCACCCCGGTTTGAATCCACACCTTGGTTTGTTTTTTTCTGTTTGCGTGGCTTGAAGCCATAAAGCCTGCCTTTAAACACACAACTTCCTAACACCTGCAAACCAGCAGCAGCGAAAGCCAACAGCAACAAAACAAAGTAGCCGCTGGCGTTTTAATGGTCAAACTCCTTTGAGTTCCTAAAGCAAACACCATGGCCTCACTCTCTTTACACCCCTCTCCTCCTCTAGTCCTCAGCAGGGTAACAAGGCTCAGAATAGTAGGCGTGTTAATTAGAGGATTACAGCCAAGACGCTATAAATGACAGCCAGGCCTTTTTTATTGACTGCACATGTGTGCCCTGCTGCGACAGAAATAGGTAGGACGGTCACTCCGGACTCCCCCCTCTGCTGACATCTTTTAGATTTAGAACGTGCTTTTATGGTAGAGGGCTTGTTACTGGGACAACGCAGAGTTTACACAGAGACCAGCCAAAACAGACAGGGAGAGAAGTGGAGATGAGTATGAGATAGCAGTGGAAGACAGAAAGAGAGAAGGTGTGTAAAGGCCAAAGGGGCCTTGGAGACCAAAACAACATGGCACAGCCTGGCTGCACTGGAAGGCGCATGTGTTGTGAATAGTGCAAACAGTAATAGAGAACAAATGTTGCTCATGTACAAGCACGGGGTGTTAAGACGGTTAGATATTAGATATTAGATTAACATATGAAAGACATCTGCACCTGACTATTGTAGAAAAAACAAGGAAAAACATGTTTGCATGGTCTTTTTTTCTTATTATATAAAGTTTTATCACGGTATCCTGAATGCAAATATATCACATACTAAACACGTCTACACTTTGACTGCAGTTCTTTAACTCAGCATACTTAACATTTACTCAGTTTTATAGTGTTTTTTACATTATAACCTTAAAGGCAGAAATAGGAGTTCCCTAAAAAACAACAACAATGTATAAAGTCAACAAAAGTAATCCCTCTCATTCATCACTAGATGTGTTTGGTGGTGTCTGTATCTGCAGAGACCCTGCCCTCAGCCGGTATTTCCTCTGTTTTTTTCTATTGCAGGGTTTGAGACGTTATTGGGCGTCAGCCTTTTGGCACTAGTTGTGAAGCTGTCAGATAATGTGCACAGGGTGTGAGGGATGAACTCGATGAAAATATAGTGACCAGGTGCTGGACATCATGCATCCACCAGGAAGCTTCAAAAATGGTGGACACGTCGCAAAAAAACAATATAGTGAAGTGGAAAAGAGTTCTGAAAGGAGTGAATCTGTCTTTCATCTGTGGGTGAGAGGATGGAGATGAAGAGCGACGCGGAGGGGGGTCTGTGTTCTCATTCAAATAGGGAGAAGGAGCCATCTTTAAATGTTGTGTTTACAAAACAGCTCTTTAAAAAAAGCTATGAGGGAGAATTCTGGCTGAAATACCGGACCAATGCCAGACTTACAACCAGTGAGTCAGACTACTATAAATATATTAAATATATTCTGCAGGTGTGTATCTTGTGTTTCTCTTTCACTGCTGCACACTGTGAGACACACTGTGCCCTTTAGACAATTAATAACAAATAAAGTTATTAATTTGGTGAAACACTTGTGGTTCTGATCCACAGCTTTCAGGGAAATGAGCCAATCATTGCAGTCTAAAATGACCAATGAAACATTATTACCTAAAAAGCCTATCTAGATTTATAATATATGCAAAAACCTATTATGTAAGTTTGTATTAACATCATAAAGTAAATAAAAAAGTGTTTATTTCATATGTTTCATCAGCGGCTTTGCCCCCGTCCCTTCCCGCTGAGACAGGCAGCGACAGGAGCGTCATCCGACACCACAGATCATCTGTCAGGATATCATGGGAAAGAGAGACGTCATTCTCCGGATAGGGCAGGTTAGGGTGATGAGTTAATGTGTATGTGGGTTCATCTTTGTGTGTGTGTGTGTGTGCAGCCATGTGTTGAGACCATGTGCGAAGAGGAAGAACAGAGCAAGGTGAGAGGAAGACAAGAGAGGACATTGCTGTGGGGGTTAGACAGGACGGGGGAGACAGTTATTTGCTCCAATATGCGTAAACACAAGCATATGTGCACAAGTGTGTGTATGTGTGTATGCGTGCACATTGGTGTGTGTGTGTGTTGATAGTGCTGGTTGTCAGGGGATCAGTAACAAGGCTGCTCTTGCAGTGATGTAATGCCTACAGGAGGACACAGCTGCCATGCCTGGGGGGTGAGGTAGTCACCAGGGGAGGATGGATGGAGGGATGGAGCAATTGAGGGTGGAGGAGGTGCTGGAGGAGAGGAGGGGGAGATTAGGTAGCTGGGGGTGCTGGAAGTAATTGGGGGGTGTTTAAATCCATAGGGAGATGGTAGCTGAATTGATGTAGTAATGTTGCAAGGGGACATTAGTGGAGCGATGGGTGATGGTGTGTGTGTGTGTGTGTGTGTGCGCGCTGTTGAAAGCCATGACTGATTGGGTAGTTGATTTATTCATCAATTAGATATGTCTTGATCTAAACTGGGAAACTTTTCTAAATTAAGAGAAAATAATTATTTAGGCAAAAGCCCAAATGCTGCACCATTTAGTGGAAAGTATTATTTTGGTTTTGTACTGCACAGATATAAGAAATTGAAATGACACCCTGATACACTAGTTTACTGCATGAATTTGTGTGTGTGTGTCATTATTCTCTTCTAATCCATGTCCTTCCCACCTCGATTTATTAGAACTTCCTTCACTTCTGTTTTCAAACAGATAACGGGGGGTCAATGACGTCATGAAGAAAGGTTGAGGAGGCGAAGATGAGAGGAAGATAAGTGCCTCTTAGATGTAAAGCGCAGGCGGGAGGCGGAGTGTATGCGATTAAGGCAGCACTACATGGTCATGTGTGTGTGCTCATGCATGTCGTAGTTTCATCTCTATCTGTGCAGCCTGGGGGGAGGCCTGCACGCATCAGTCATGCAGAAGACCCCCTGCCCTCCAAACAACTTAACCCCCTGGAGGAGCTCAGCACCCGGAGCTACTGCAGCAGTAAATCTATCGCACTGGCAAGAAATTAGTTTACACACACAGATACTATACACGCTGAAGTACATATACAAAGACATACACACACTAAGAAAAAGAAGAGGGTAAGCTATCAAACACACCAAGGGGGGTTCTCAGGACCAGACGGGCCCTCATAAACCAGATGAACTACTTAAAAATCCCAGTTGGAGATGCTCAGCGGTGTGTGTGAGTGGGGAAAAAGGGGGGTTGTTAAGGCTCAATGTGAAATGCTGCTGGCCACCACAGGCATGTGCTTACAGTATGTTTGCATGTATATAAAGCCCTGTGCATTCACTTTGTGTAAAAGTGTGAGTGCATAAAGTGAATGTTAAATTTAGCCGAGAGTGAGACGGCTCACAGCTGTTTTCTAAAGTGGTATATGGATGAGTAATGCATGTGTGACAGAGGGAATAAAGGGTAAATATGAGCATGCACAGCAGTCTGCAGGAATGAAAAGATGAAGATGTGTGTGTGAGTGAGTGTGTTCGTTCTTTGCTTTCGTCTAATTTCCCCAGAGGTGAGTTTGTCTACACAGGTTCATTTGAGCATAACGGATGGTTGCTTTATTCTAAATGCTAATGGCCTGAGCCGAGATGCACAGGGTTTCCTTGCAGCACTTGAAGGCAATAACACAGTGAAAACACACCTCAGCTCTCTTTCTCACTGTCTCTCGCATGTCTGGCACGCACACACACACACACACTCACACGTGGTAGCAGGGTAATAACTGAGCCGCTCCGACAGAGAGGAGCTGACAGCCGATCAGTTTGTTTTTAATGAGTTTGTACCGCTGCTACATGCAGACTGACAGGCAGGTCTCAGATCAGTTCAGTGTTAGTTAGCTCCTATCAGCGCAGCAGGTAAGCTGACAGACACTGTCCTGACACCAGCGCTGGGAGCCAAGCCATCTGGTCCTCCGTTGGCAAGACACACACACACACTACTCAGTGTCTACCAGCGTCTTGTCTACCTGTCTCATAATTAGCTCACAGCCTCAGACTGTACCAGGGTGTTTCTCTGTCTGTGCTTGTCACTGACTGGTATGATCAGTCC
>CAFUXE010001610.1:113196-148344 GCA_903364295.1 Serranus cabrilla | reverse complement strand
TATTTCAGCAAAATGTGTGCTATGAATAAAACGCATTGTCATTTTTATCACCACCCCCCATCCTCTTGAAACCATCATCCAGCTCTCTTTTCATCTGCAGAACATGAGTGCATATTCAACACTTCCTCTCTCTCTTTTCCCTTTTTAAGTCTCTTTCTATTCTGTCTCCGCAGCATCTTCTGCTAAAACTGGAACATGAGGTTCAGATGCCAAACATCAAAACATTACCTCCTGGCAGGCCTACATCAGAGCCGGTGTGACGCATGACAAAGCTACGCAGTTGGCATCGGCTGACACACCACCTAGCTACACACTAGCAGGCACTGTTGTCTTTGGTTTGGCTGTTTGCTGCAGATTGGTGGGAAACACGCAAACTTTAGACCCACTGGGGAGGCAGCTGGCTCCAACCAAGCGATGTTCTCCTCCTCTACACAAAACACACACACGCACACACAAATACACACAAACACATACACGAAGTCAGAACTCTGAAAAAGGCAAGACACATCAGCCTGAGCTCCAACTGGGTGAGATCATTGCTGTGGTAAAAATACTGCCGTCCTTTGAGAGACATGTTTCTCACAAACACTCTCACACAGTCGATGAAGTAATAACGCCAACATACGCGCATACAAACACATGCATTCACGTGCATGTGCACACATAAACAATTTCTAACTACCACACTGCCACATCCTGCGTGCATGTATATATCAAACTAAACACAGAGTAAGGAATCATTCGCTAACCAGATCGCTTGTCTCATTCACAAAAACAATGGCCCTATTGGGACATGGCTCTCTCCATGACATCATCCACATGTAGGAAGTGGTGAGCTTTCTGAGCCTGTGTTATTGATTATTTAGTGAATGAGTGAAACCTAAGAGGAGTCACCGATTGTTTTGGGATCAATACATTCCCACTACACACATTTAGGTTGTGTAACATGCCATTCAAGCAGATTATCTGCCAGTCTCCCATTTTCCTGCAACAAATTCTGCTAGTTTGTGGAAAGCTTAAGTCATTAAAATGTAGCCTTAAAATATGAAAAACAGAAATGTGGGTTTCTGCAAGACTGTGCCCTAATCTCCGTTTGGCAAGCTTCAACATAAGTAACTGTTAAGGCAGAAAATCCTCTTTCCCCCCAGACAGCAAGCTCAGTAATTATTCTTTTATTCACCCCGTCCATCCCATTTATGGATTCTTTTTCTTTTCATCTCCCTATCTGACCCTCATTCCTGTCCCCTCCCACCCACATTACCACTCACTTGATTTGCAGTAATGTTACTGCATGTACTGTACGTGTGCCTGTGTGGTCTGCAAACGTGAAGCTGAAAATAAGTCAGGTAGATATGAAGTCATCGCAGGAATTATTAGCATCATAAATCTGAGGTTCAGTACAGGGGCAGGGGGAGAGGTGGAAAAGAGGGAGGTGGGGGAGAGAAGAGGATTACTGTTTGCAATGTTATGGTACCTTCAATCTGAAAGAATGTGAGAGCCAATCAAAGGCCAGGAATATGAGGAAAAAAAGAAGGGCCTCAACGGATGATCACTCTCATTTATGCATCATTTTTAAGCCGATAAATGTCAGAAAATAATGAGATGGGCCTGTCAGAATTTACTAGAATCAATGGTAAAGTCTTCAAATTACTTGTTTTGTCAAACTAGTAACCTAAAACCAAAATCTATTCAACTGACAGTGATAGGAAGCGCAGTTAATCATCACATTTGAGAATCAGAGTGGCAGATAGTTAGCATGCACTGATGTTAATTAAATTTTTTATTTCTAGAATTGGTTTGCAATGAAATCTTGTTATTTGTTAAAGAAAGCAGCATAGCAGAGTCATATTGTTGCAAAATCTGTGCACAATCCATAAAGAAGTTTTTATTTAATCAATAAAATTAAAAAAATCTCATATTTGTCAGGTTCTACTGTGAATTAATGTTTAGCCAATACATTTATGTGGCTTGATTAAAATGTTTAAAAAACTAGCATTGCATGGTTTAGGTGGCTAGTGTGTGAACAGTCCAGTTTGTTCACTCACACTTTGTCCCACTGCATCAAAAGCTGAGTTCACAGATTCTTTGTACCCCAAATAGAAAGACATCCACCCTTTAAACCACAGGCTCCTTGCTTTTGTTGATTGTAAAACAAAGGCTGCACAAAGAACTGAAACCCATGATTTAAATAGTCTTTTCCTTATTTTTTCAAATTAGCATCATGTCTCGTTAATAAAAATTATTTACGAAGCATTGTTCAAAAGCTTTAAAAATTCCCTGGCAACCATTCACCCGTCTCGTCTCTCACGCCATCTCTCTCTTGCAAACTCTGACACACAAACACATCCTGCAGCACTCAGCGTCATGTTATCATGCACAAATGCATGCATGCAAGCATGCATACGTGTACACGCGACACCTCCCTCTGCATCTGCCCGCCCACATACACGTATACACACGTAAACATCAAGTATGCACAGACGCAGGCTGCTAGCTCCACTGACCCCAATAATACAACCACCCAAACAACAGCCAACGCCATTGGCTGAGTCCTTCTGGGGAATATTCTCTGCCACTGTTGTCGTGGAAACAGCAGAAAAGCGGGGACAGAAATGGAAGAAGTGTGATTCCTCTTTTTTTTTTCTCCTGACGAGCTGTGAGCTGAGGAGACTGATAAAGAGGAAGAGGAGGGAATCGCTGACAAGGGGTCTTTCATTAAGAAGGGTATGATGTCTGATCAAAAAAGCTGAGGGGGAAAATCCTGGCTTTTGGAGACAATCAGCGTGTGTGTGTGTGTAAGTGTGGATGTATGTGTGTGTGTGTGTGATATCAAATATGGTTGTGTGTGCACACAGTATATGCGGGTGTGCCTCGGCTAAGCATGTGCTCAGTACATCTCTGTGACTAATTGTGGAGCCCGGGTGCTTTGAGGCAATCCTCGACATCTATGAATGACTCATGAAAAAGCGCTAATCTCCCAGCTGAGGAAGAGAACTGAGAGGAGGAGAAGAATGGGGATGTGGGGATGCAGAGAAGAGAGCAGAGATATGCCCGAGCAGCATGCCTCTGCCGTCTCATTTCCAATCCTGACTGAGGCAGATTACGCTCCCCATTCTGCGCTGACACATTTGGGACGGACTCATAAGCCTCTGCTGGTGGATGTGTGCGTAATGTCGTCCCTTAAAAAGCTGCAGCCACCACAGTCGAGATGTTATTAACTCAACGAGGCTATTAACAGTCTTGCTGGGGCTCAATTATAAGTCTTAGTGTGCTTAGTGGACACTATGACAGGATAATAACTGTGGTAAATAAGGCCGGCGGATTGAAGTTAAGCTTCAGCTTTATTTCAGTGATGCTGGGTAAGAGAACGACTCCGGGGAAGCTTAAACATCAAAGAGTCATCAGAGAGGCTTTGTATCCGGGGCTTTTATACTTCCTCCTCTCATTTTTTATCTCCACACATACCTGTGAACCTGTGAATCTGTTGTTACTGCCGGTTAAGAAATGAGGAACAACTAGTATAACGTGAGGACATGAACACTTGTTGTGCTCATCAGTGACATCTGCTGACCAAACTGTGGAACGACAAACAAGCACACAGAAATCAGACAGGAGGGTGTGAGGTGAGACACACCTGCCTGTACAATAAGAAGAAGGTAATACAAAGAGAAAGGTTTGTTCTGGATGAAGTTCATGCCTTTTGTTCACATAAAAAAGGAAAACCAACAGCCGTCATCACACTCATAACTCTAACCCGTACCAGTGAGCAGGGAGACTTTGTGGAAGGTGCCCTCCAACTTCCCCATGAGAATCTGCACGAAGCCGTCTTTGGACAGATGCCCCGCCTCTTTGGAACTCTGGTCATAAACCACCACTTCCTGCTTCCTGCCAAGCTCCACCTGCACAAAGGACAAACAAGGAGGAAGAGTTATTTTTCAGTGCTATTGTGGAAAGTATGTTGAGTATCCAGCGCCAATGAGGAAGACAGAGATAGTTAATATGAGTGGAATTAGAAGAATCTAGTACTGGACAGTGTAACTGAGAATTCACTGCACACACACACACAGCAACAGGTCAGTCTGTATATTTAACACATATTTAATCAGACCGGCTCATCCTTAAAAAGAGAAGTAAGGAGTATTCCTTCTTGGCTGAGCAAAGCACTTAATTTCTACCAGACAATTGACGTCATGCAGCAACATTCTCCGAAAATTCTTCAATATTTTCTGTTGAGATAAAAAAGAGAAGTCAACTCCAGATGCACCAAATGTTCTTAACCATCCAGAGCATGTGATGACTGATGCATCCCCTGTGATCATAATTGTTTATTAGTATAGGTAATGGCATCAAACACTATATTATTGAAACAAGATGTTTTTTTCTATATATTAATAATTAAAATGTGCTATCAATTTTAATGATCAAAATAAAAATCAGGATCAGCTGTATTTAAAAAATGTGTACATATAGCTTTAGTCTGGTACATTTCAGAAAAATATGACTGAAAATTTTAATGACAATTGTCCTTAAAAAACAATGATCTTTTGATCTTTATCAATAAAGATGTGATAGTCTAACATAGCAACTCATTAAATCGAAAATGTAATTTTAATGAAATTGTGAATTTGGACACAATAGATTTTCTTAAAATTAATGGATACAAAAATAACAACAGGACATATGTTTGTATTTCACTTCCTGCATGAGGCCCATTGTGAAAATAAATGCACGTGAGCTGGGGTCCAAGGAGCTGGCAGAATTCAAACCAGGAATCAGCAATAAGGAAAAGAAAATGAACTCCTGAACACGCCACTAAGACAATAAACACTGGCTTTATGGTTGCCAGTGACTGCAACAGTAAGCAGGATGAACTACAGGTGATGTCGGAGTAAGTTATGAAGATAAAGCAGAGGATTATGAATAATGCATTAGTGCTGCTGAGTGTTGCACTGTGCAGCCGTGACGGTAAAATTTACTGTGCAGATACTGCTGAGAGGTCTGTTTGTCATAATGGGAGGGAATATCAGTGAAATCATAAAAGCTGGCTGTGCTGTGAAGGGTGTGGGCATCCATCAATGCATCACTGTGATGTTGTTCATATCAGATTGTGAGGAGATATGAGCATGCGCCAATGTGATAGAGTGTGTCTGTGTGTGTGTGTGTGTGTTTGTATGAGTGAGTGTGAGCATGTGCCTGCGCACACACCAGCCAGGCTGTGTTGTTCCCCATGTTGTCAGGCAGGCTTTGGTCACATGACCATCAGGCAGCGCCTACTGCAGCTATGAATCACTGCATCATTGAAACGCCACTGGACAGGAGAGGAGAGAGGGAGGAGGAAGGAGGACGGGTGGAAGAGAGGGATGAAGAGGGTGGGGGTAGTGGAGTAGTAGGGCAGGGAGAGATGGAGATGAGGTGGGGAAAGATGCAGGAGGAAGAGAGGAAAGAGGAGAAAACTGAGGCAGGCAGTGGAGGAGAAACAGAGGATGGAGAGGGACGAGGATGAGACAGGACAGCCCACTGCGTGACTTTGTTTACCTTTACATACAGTGCACCATCCTCGTGCCATTGAACAGTCACTAGCTTCCAGGCAAAACTGCACTTTTGATAGGCATGCCCCCCCCATCCCTCCTCTGTATGCTGACAGGCACACTGATGATGATAGCTCATGGTATACACAGGACAGCTACACAGTGTGTGCCTGATTATGTTTCTGCTTACAGAGCAGCTGTGGCACAGCGACTGGGCAGACAGCCATGCAGGTGATTTAGACAGGACAAGGTCAGCCTCTGAAGACTGGTTACAACTAACTCTGGTCCAGTAAAACCTGGCTTAGCTCTGCCTGCCTACAGCACCAACACTGACATAAAGGCATGAAAAGCAGGCACAAAGCCCGATCTGTCGCATCAATCATGAGTGACAATAAACAATTTACTTTCTGTGCTTTACGATGTTATGATGCCTAAAGAGGATATAACTAAAGATTTATCTGTTCACGGTTTAGACTGATGTCTGTCAGAATGGCCCGATGGCCAAGGGGTTTAAGGCACAGATCATAAAATGCAATGTTACTGGTTTGAGTCAGGCTGGTTAATTTTATTACAAGCCATTCCCCATCGCTCCATCCCCTTGTTTCCTGTCAATTCTCCACTGGCGACTATATAATAAAGGCATTTTATATATCCCTCAAAATAATATACAGATGACCTCAGGGCAGAATCTAGCCCTGAATATGCTTAAAAAAATAAATGAATGAATGAATGAAATTGAATGAAATAGAAAAGTAAATAAATAGGTTGATAATTGAATAGACGAGACATGAACAATGGAATTTATACAAATTAAAACATAAATATCAATTTATGTCACATCTGATCATTAATAATTAATGCTTAAATATATTTTTAATATAATTTTGGGTCTTTACTTTTGTCTTTACCTTTTCATACTGTAGCGCTCATTTATGTGTTATTTTTCATTCTTGCACGTTCATCTTTGTGCTTCTCCTCTTTTGTTTTAAATCCCTGACTCCCTCCATCTTTACTAGCCCTGGATAATTTTGGCTAATAATCCTAATGGGATGAGATCTAATTTGGGAG
The DNA here is from genome assembly GCA_903364295.1 of Serranus cabrilla. NCBI lineage: Eukaryota > Metazoa > Chordata > Actinopteri > Perciformes > Serranidae > Serranus > Serranus cabrilla. The sequence goes on along the minus strand of CAFUXE010001610.1, from coordinate 141,748 downwards.
CCTGATCTTAACGCCTGAGGATTATAGGCCTTTAACTATACATACATGCACAGGCCAAATACACACATATACACAAACACACACTGTACAGCGTACTCAACAGGCCCGGTTGTCAGTTGCACAGTTCAAAAAGTTTCACCTAGAGTGCAAAAAGAGAGAGAAAAAAAGCAGTGGATGATCCCTGCTTAACAATATCATAGCTTACATTATGCAGGATGTACTGTGTTATCTCTGAAACCATTCTGTACTTAGTCCACTATGTAGTTTCCCTCAATAAGCAGGCAGTCCCTCACTGGAATTCACAACTTTTCTTGAGATTGTTGGGGTTTATAATGATGTCATGTCATAAAAAAGAGGAATATTCAAGCACAACTTGAAAGGACTGACTTAACAGTTAAACTTCTTGTTTCATCTTTCAGTAAATGTGGAGTATTCATTCAACTTTTCAGCTAAAAGGATGAAATTACATCTCCACTCATCCCATTTGAAAGTGCTGCCAGCCAGCAGCAGACTCTATATGCAATAAGAGTACGTGAATGACAGTAAAACAAATACTATGATATCAACTATACTTTAGATTCTATGTATATGATGCAAGACAGCTACACTTCCAGCTCAGTATGTGACATGCATGGAGTTTGCTGCAGTGTTAGAGGTCAACGACCCGAGGGAGCATGGGGCTGGCTGTCAGACTGCAGCAGTAGTAGATTTCTCATCCCTCTGCAGTGCTACAGCATCACTATTACTACTGTGCTGGCCCGGGCGCTCTGACGCATGCACACTGCAGGTAAACAAGGAATGCTACTGACAGAGATGAGGAAAAAGGAGGGGACTTGGAGACAGAGTGGGGGGGGGGAACCAGGAGGAATGAAGGGGGAAAGGAAGCCCAAGAGGGTGATGACAGGATATGTTAAGACAGGGGGATGATCAGCTGTAAAGAGAGAGATAAGAGGGAGGAGGGGAATGCAGAGAGGGACAGGAGGTGGCACTGGGAGACCAAAAGCTGCAGCACCCAGGCTTTCTCTAAAGGATCTAAGGCTGACATCACAGCAGGACAGAAACATGAATTCATCACAGGGGGAGAGGTTATTTTTTTCATGGTGTTTGCAGAGGGAGACAGCAAAAAAAGAGACGAAAAGACTGCAAGGGAAGTTAAGAGACAAAGCTGAAAAAAGCCTGTAGTGTGTACTCTTGTGTAAGATAAAGACAAAGAGAAAAGTGAAAATGTGGGTGTAAAAGAAAAAAGAATGAAGGTGTTGGGAAAGAGACAGAAGTCTCTACATGTTACTTACTGACCTTGTGTTATAAAATATAAAAGGAGTGGGAGAAAAACAAGGTCTGACAGAAGGCTGCGAGTCATGGCTTGGTCTTACTGTCAGTGCTCCTCTATAAAAACAGTCTGTACACACACACACACCATGAAACATAGATGACGGGTGGCAACAAAAGATATCTGTGGAATTGTGGGAACACAGCCCCGGCCCCGGCGTACGGTAAGTGCTTGTGTAAGAAAGTGAAACATGGTTTCCCCTGACCTAAGCAGTGCTACTGACCAGTGACAAGGTCAGTGCTGAGCAGGACAGTATGTGTGTTTGTGTGTGAACTGGCCTGTGACACAACATCAGCACAAACAGTCTAAAAATGGCCCCACATTCCTGAAGCGCAGTATGCGTCCTCTATGGGATGTCCCGCAAAAAAAACCCAACAAGTTGACTGCAGTAGAACTCTCTTTACCTAGCAGTGTTTATTCAGCTCCGACTGTGAATATTAAGCTGTGTGGAGTCTAAGAGTAGACCTGGGAGAATATAATACACTGTGCATTTTGATGTCTCAATATTCTTTAGCAAGGGCACAAGATGGCACTGTGTACACGAACCAGCTCTTATATTGATTAATCAGTAGCAGAAAAAACGGAACAAATCACAACTTCATTCACTAATTAATAGCTTATTATGCCAGTGTGGCCACAAACTGGCTTAATGACTGAACACCTGACACTACATACAGTACATTACATACTGATAAAGGACCTGCTGGAACAGCCAGTGACCTCTGCTAGCAGTTGATCTGTCAGTTTAAGTCTCCACCACACAGGGTGTGACATATACCACTCGCCGCTGTTAAGATCCCCCCCCCCAGGGCCAGATGATGTCATTGACTGGCACTGGCAGCTGCCACTTCCATGTATGCTTGTGTAGGTGTGATGTGTGCGTCACTGTACTTCTATCCCTATTAGCAACAAATACACAGTAGTTATGGGTTTAGGGATCAGATCTGAACTAGCATTACGTTGTGGATTTAGATTATGTTTAAGGTTTAGGGAATCGATGTGTTAGTATGGCTAATCAAACTCTCATTCCAGTGATTATGAAAATAAGTTAATCGACATTTTGATGTCCCCTTTTTTGATTTGTGTTATAAATCCAGTACAATTTTTTCCTGACATACTGACAGGAATATGTTGAATATAGCTTACCAAGGAGTTTTCAGTAGGTTGTGGTAGTGCACTAACATTACAACATTGCTGATTCTATATATTTTGATCAAACTTATTTTTAATTATAATTACTATATTATATATTATTATAATTGACAGCCGACCGTTTATCATTTATTTTAAATATGTATGTATTTATTTATGTAATATTCTATTTATGTATCTAATTTTTTACATGTATTTTTAAATTGAATTTTCTGTTTAATTATATCATATATTAAATCAACTAATAAAAATACCATTTAAAAAAAATTATCTGCCACATCTTCACAAGGATGTGAAGATGTGGCAGAGTGTTGAAAGTCCCTGATGCCTCTGTGCATGTGCAGTGTGAGGTCATCACCGATCATTTCAGAGATTTGGTCACCTGATCTGGTCACACCCTCACACCACTGAATGTCAGAGGACCTTTAACAAACACACAGATAAACGTACACACCAGGCCCCACACACTGCAGATTACACACTCAGATGCAAGTGATGCCTGTAGACATACACAATTTCTCTGTCTGTCTCTGCCACAAACAAACACAGACTTAATTGTCGTCTACAAAGACTCATGCATGCTGTAAATCCGGTTATACAGTGTTGTCCTCCTCACTTTGCATACAATGAAAGCCACATTTCATATCCACAAATCATCTATGAATCATCCTCTCCATACATCCATGACCGAAAAATACATTTTATATGAATATTACTCTATTACTTTCTTCATGGTGCAGTTGGGTATGTTTAAAATTACATTCAGTGTGTGGGTGTGTGTCTATGTCAAACAGTAGGATCCTTAAAGCAAACAATGATTCATGCCATGACCTCATCAGAGCAAACACATGACATATCCGGCTCTGTAGAAAAACCACCGCCGGCTGCAGCGTCTTTGTTTGAACTTGGCATAGGGAAAAATGTGAATGAAACATACAAAAAATTCCCTGAGTTTGCCCTCTGGGTAATCAGGGAAAAATCCACACAGTGAGTCATCAACTAAGTTCTCTGTTCTGCTGCTGCTGTCAAGACACATGACACATGAAACGCTCATGTTGTGTCCTTTATGCTGAACTTTGAACTGTAGTTACTGGAAATGTTTGTGTCCAGAACAATATGAAAACTGTAGGGCCCTGTGTCTGACACAGGCAAGTTTATTTTTACACAATAGCAGGAATACTCGCCCCTACATTTCCCATCATGTTTCGTTACAGCATTAAGAGGAAGATAAACACAACATATGTGTGCATCATAAGTGGAATTTATGGGAATCTTCTTCATTGCATAAATGCATCAGTGTGTCACGTGCAATCTCCCCCTGTGCTCGGCAGCAGGGGACTCAGCCAATCCTACCAATTAAGATCACAGACAAGATCACAGACCCATTACCTGGCTCTCGTTATTGCTACATGGCTATTACACCAAACAACAATAATTGGGCTACTGTTCATTATCATGACTAATATGTTGGTAACACAACCCTTGTAGACATAGAGTGCAATTACAGGTGTGGGGCTTTACAGTAAACAAAAGCACAGATAATTTACTCTATAATAAGCATGATACAATTGGCAAACCCTAGAGGTGTGGCAACAATTATCTTTATTATATATTAATCGGTTGATTATTTTAAATGTATCCTAAAGTTAGTATAGTAAAACAACAGACAATTGTTTGATACGCACGCAATTTTCGCACTGTCCTCAGCAAGTTATAATAAGGCGCGTGTTAAGATAAGTTAACAAGGCAAAAGTCTTAGTTTGGAGAAAGATAGAATCTGTGTGAAGGTGTCAGAGGGTGTACACTTGTACTTTTCTAGTTAATAAGGAAAAAAAATTTATGAAGGCCTCCACTGTGCCATGGAAACCAAACGGTAACACAGAAAGGTGTTACCAACCACCAAAACTGCTCCTCCACCTACAAATACCTCATCTCTCTTGCACAACTGCCCACACTGCAATAGACCTGTGGATCCAGGATTGGCCTCTAGAGCCATCTGAAGACCCACCAATAATCAATTTCATCAATATAATGACAATCATTCCCAACTGCGAGTGACTGCAGATGACTTGTGATTATAAATATTTAAGTTCCAGCATGTGACAGCTTGGAAGAGTAACGTCTGTCTCCCTGAGCAGCCTGCCGAAGTCTTTCTACTACTCTGGATCCCATTCATCAGAGGTCTGGCCTCCAAGCCTGCATACAGGAGGAAGGGTGCTTCCCCAGGCTGGCTGCTGGTAGTGAAAACCTCTGGTCCATCTGTCAGGCCTTCCTGGCCGGCTGTCCCCGTCACAGCAGCAGGGATTAGCCAGGCTTAAGCCAAGAAACCAGCCGCCTGCCCTCCAGCCTGTCAGAAAAGGCACGAGGAAGCCCCATTGCCGATTAAGCCAGTGCCATCCCTCTCCCAGCAGAGGTCCACCAGCACCTAACCTACTGTATCCAGCTTTCTCTGACCCACATTAATAGAGAGCATTAATAAAGAGGTTATGAAGGGATGGGATGTGAAAGGGAGAAGAAAGAGGACACCATTTTGATTGCCGCTGCACTGGTCATGGATGTTCATTCAGCTCAGTTAACTGAAGCGTTGGGAGCTTCTATGAAAGAGGGTGAGTGCAGCGCCTTGGGGGATGCAGGCTATTAGTGCTCAATGGGATGTGAGGCGGGAGGCAGCCAGGGAGGAGGCGGAGGCAGCAGCCCAACCATGAATACCCTCAGTGCTGCTCTCCCGCTTCCTGCATTCACTTCCCCAACAAAGAGCCACAATGGTGTCCTTTGCTGTCTTGGCTGGCTGAGGCGGCTCCTGGCGATGCTCAGAGCCATATGGGGGGTAGAGAGGATGGTGTGTGTGTGTGTGTGTGAGGGGTTAGCTGGGAGCCGGCTTTAACACCGCACAGCCCGTCTGCACGTGCCCAGCCCGCGGCCTGCCAGTGGCCGCACAAAAGGGATGATGTCATGCTTAGCCAATAACAAAAGAGTCTGGGTCCGTCGGGCCCTCCTCTCTCACACGGCTAGTTCCAGCTTTATCCAGCCTAGCATTAATCGCAAGTCTTATCCTCTTTACTGGGGGTGGGGAATGGATAATAACAAACCAGCCATGGGGCAACACGAGATAGGAAGAGGAGAGAAAAAAGGAATAAATGAAGGAACGGGTCGGTGATGGGAAGCTTCAGATTGTAGTTGTGGGAGACGGACAGACAGAGCTGTCATGTGATTGAAAGTGAGAGAAATCAGGAGGAAGCACGGCTCTATGGGGTGCCACAGTGTGAGACCTGCCAACCACAGGGCCCCACACAGAGATGAACCGAATAGACCCAGCATAGAACTGACTAAAGTAATGAAACTCAAGGTCTGACTAGATCCAAAATCTCTCACACTTCACAGCTCTCAAGCTCCCGCTTTCTCACCCTCTCCAGCTTTCCTTTTGTTCTTGTTTTGTTTAGACTACAAGAGTAGGTCATGCATCATCACCACCCAAAATAAAAGACTGGATCGTTTGGTCGGGATGAGTCACACATTCTAAGATGCAGGATCTCCCTTGTGGCCTTGAGGCTTTGCAGCATCTTTTGTATCCAGGTACATGTAACTCAGGTGGGCAAAATGCACTAATACAAGAGGTGTTACACAAGATCCTTGTCCAGTTTATAGTGGTTCAATTTGAGTGAGAAGAAAGGCATGTGGGTTTCACTGCCAGAAGTCCTCGCAATAAAGCTGAATTAAAACTAATTGGTATAACAGAGAGCTGGTGAGAAACAGCAGGCGCATGGGGACTCTCAGCCAATATACCAATTATACAGACGCTATTAGCTAAACTGAAGGTTGTTTTACTTTAGAAAGTTAACAATAATCCACAGTTCTCCTCCATTTTCCATCTATCAAAAGGAGAGTGTCAGTCACCTACAAGCGTGAACTGTAATCCAACAGGAGCGGCAAAGCAATAATCTAAAGCAATAATGTGTAATTATTTGCCATTTGGTGGGCAGGGCGTGATTTTGGTGATTAACGTTCTCTAGCTCTGCACTAAATGGAAATACAGAGTCAGTTTGTTCCCCTACAACTGCAGAATAGATACAGCATCTAAAGGGCATTAAATGGAAGCAGGCTATAAATCATATTCATAAGTAGACTGAGATGTGTTGCAGGTCAGACTCCTGGTAACCAGGAAGCAAAAACAACAGCAAAAGATTTTTATGCTATCATTCAAACCCCACGGGTCACACCTAAGAAAAAAATTCCAATCACCTGTTCCGTGTCAACGACGGTGAATCAGCATTTTATTGAGCTGGGCGTACCATGTTTAAAAGTTAAGTGAACACCTAAAAATAGCATTTGAAAGAGTGAGCGCAGCCAGGAAGAGGAATCTCATCTGCCACCAGCAGAGCTTTCTGTTTGTCCAATCGTGTAAATCTGTTCTGTGATGCATGCACATGCATACTACTGTACATGAGGGCACAAAATGCATTACGCACATAAAACACACAAACTTCTCCCCCCACCTCCGCGCTTAGGTTTCCCCTCTCAAGAGTTCCTTCAGTTTCACACAGCGACTAAAAATACAGGAGTCAGCGTGCCACTGGTGGACAGGCCATGGAAAAAAGGCTGTCATATTCGGAAGAGAAGTCATGGAAAACGGGAGGATCCGATTTCAGGGCCACTGATAAGCAACAAACCTACAGTATGCCCACCTGCCCGCCAAATATAGCACCCACTGATGTGGTGCAGGCTTGGGCTAGCACAGAGGAGGCTAGTACAGTGGTACACAGTTAAGGCTATTGGAAATGTTCTGAGAAACCCGTGGAGATGTTAGGGCGCCAGTGGCTTGCTCAAAGACACTTCAGCAGGCTGAACAATTGCTGACATGACAACTTGAATCTGAGACCTCTGGTTCAAGGAAACGCTTTGCTGCTACTACCCCACCAAACTCTTTTCATCTACTGAAGACCAACACATTTCCTGTTTTTATGTCCATTTAAACAAAGAATTCCTCAACTGGATATTTAATCACAGAGTTCCTTGCTGCATTCCTGTTTTGCATTCCCATGCTGATTCTGCTGCTTCTGCCAACAAGCAAGATTATGCTGACTTATCCCAAAACACTGTACTGTAAAGGTACTACTTCAATTCCCAACCCTCATTTGGAAGAGGAGTCACTTGATCTTTTTTGCAAGTCACATAAAAAATGGGAAAAGTCTAATAAGTACCCATTCATATTTAAAGTAAAATAATCAAATTTTTAACGGTGTGTGTGTGTCTGTGAGTGAGTGGATGAGGCTTCCAAAGCACTAAACCTCCCAAATAATTAAGACGGGGGTGTACTATGACTGACCCTGCACCATGATGCCTGTGAAATGCATGTGTGTGCTGAGTGTGTATTAGTATCTAGGAATGATATATAAAGAATACATTTCCACTTGTGTACATTTGCTTGTGTTGATTGACAAATAAAGCATCTTGTTTAATTTGTGCAAAAACCAAAAAGTAAAAACAATTCCCTGGGATTATGTGCTGGATTATTAGGATGATAGGGATCCAGTGTCTTGCCCTTATCAGCAAGGTGGAAGCTTGCCACAAGGACACTTTGAATCCAGCCTGTCACTAATAGGAAAGGCTCTCTAATCACTGGCATCTCATCCTACCACACAAGAAACATCAACTGCCAGAGCCCTTGAGCCTAAACTCACCTTCACCTTGCCGTTGGGTTGCAGCAGCTCAGTGACGGACACCTTGTCCTGCTGCAGTCGCCTCTTCACCAACTTGGAGCAGCAGACGTTGACCGCACCTTGCACGTGCGACGCATTGTACTCAGAAAACGTCCTGCTGTCAATCACCAGCAAGCGGCCTGTTCCTCTTTGGATGAGGCTCGCCAGACGCTTGATGTCCATGGCGCTTCGCTTGGTTGGACCTTTCTCCCCTGCCATGATGTAGGAGGGGCGGAGTGGTCACAGACACGGGGTGGTAAGGGATGGGGTGTAGAGGAAGAGGGGTCGATGAGAGAGGGAAAGGTGGAGGAAGAGATGGGGAGGATGAGGGGGTGAGGTCAGTGGAGGAGGGCTACCACCGCAGAAGGCGCTGAGAGATCCATGGTGCCTGAAAAAAATAGACAAAGAGAAAAAATTATCATTTGTCATTCTGTGAGTTATGAAATGCTAATCATGAGACAGCTGATGATCAGACATCAAGAGCATGATCACTTCACATCCTGAGCTTCAGTCCACTTGTACCAGAGCAACACATATAATTATTCAAGCCCCACTGCTACAAAGCGCAAATGACAGACTTTATTTTGCATTCATTTCCCAAACTGGTCAAGTGCACATTGTATTTTTATGCGTTTGTATCATCTTTTATTGGCAGACCTTGAGCACCTGGAATTTTAAAAATAGCCACAATGCTAAACATGAATATAAAAGCTATTTAAAGGCTTAAAAGCCAACTGGATCATCCACTGGGATTTATCAGTCCTGAGATCTGAAGGAATATCACACGTCCAAACACAAAGCCAGAGACTTAAGATAGACACGCGCAACAATAAAACGTGTGTGTATGCATGTCTGCATAAGTGTGTGTGTGAAGGTTGGTTGTTGTTGATCGAGGGGTCTCTTGGTAGCTCATGAAACAGGAAACTGAGGGCGTGAGATAAATTAAGCCAGGGGAATTCAGAGAGCAGGTCTGGACACAGGCAAACGGCCTGTGTGACATCCTGTGTATGTGTACGTGTGAATGTGTTTGTGAATTTGAGTGTGTGTGTTGCAGGGAGCTGTCCATAAACTTGATGAACTGCCTCCTCCCATCTATCACTACTAATCACTCTGATACCCTCTCTGCTCACGTTCACCACTGTGCTTGTAGATTGAACTTGAGACACACACACACACACACACACACACACACAATCATTTTAAGATCAATGGCTGCAAGTGTGCAGAAAAAGTAGGCTTCGCTACACATGACCATTAAAAAACTACAGCGCCATTTGTTTGAACATAAACAAAAACAATGTGTAGGTCCTTGGTCAACCAGGTGTCATGCGACAAGTGAGAAGGTCAGAATGTGAATGCAGTCGTGTTGTTTTATTCATCTACAGGCACATGGTGTCATGAATAATGAATGGGCCTCCTCTCATTTACCCCAAAGCCTAAATGGAGGTTTAAACCTTGATTGAAAAGGGAGAGTATGACCAATAGCAGGGTAGAAACAGAGAGCGGAGGGAGATAAAGTAGAATAACACAAAATCAGGATTTAAGAGACTATCAAATGAATCATATCAGCAACACATGTGCCCACTTTCTAAATTAAAGTAGGAAAACAATGGGGTGAAATGGCAAAATATCAAACCATAAAATGTGTCATGTTATGCTAACAACAGAAACAGAAGAGAACTGTCTATGTGAAGGAGAACAGGGCCAGAACAGTGGTGAGAAGGTGGGCGAGGAAACAGAGACTGAGGGAGAGGAGATGTAGAGAAACTGTGTCTCTGATCGGTGGCGTCTTGGGAAGACGTCCAAGCAGCTCTGCTCTGCAACTTTTCACCTCTGTTCTGACACCACTGCCGTGGAGAGAGGGGGAGGGAGGAGGTATCAAAGGATGTTATTCAGTGAGGATCTCTCCAGCCTAGCAACTCAGCCAGCTCAAGGTAAGGGAGGGGACAATTGTGAAGATGGAGCAGGGAGGAAAGAGGTGAAAAGAAAGAGGCTGCTTAAAAAAGGGGGAGATGCTGAGGGATAGAAAAACTAACTTGCAGCAAAGTTGAGACATGGATGTGGAGTAAATAATGTGATGACAAGTGATGTGTTGCAGTGCCATTTATACCAGAAAAAGATGTGCATCATTCCTCTACAAATTCATTATTTTCCATCAACCTGCACTGAGGCCTGTATCTCCTATAGGCTGCTGCTGGCCAAGTCTGAACATAGATGTACACATGCTGTTGCTGCTTGGCAACCTGCCTGATGCAAGAACAGCACCACAGGAACATGGACCAACATCTAGATAGACAGTAACAACTGCCTGCTCTGTAAACACAGCATGCTGCTGTATCTGAAAGTAGCTACAGTAAAGGCATTGGCGTGCAGACACAAACAAAGCCATAACAAACACGTCTTGGTTAAATAAAACATGGGATAATAAAGTCAGTCAATGAAGACTGAAGGAAGTACACGCAGTACTCTGCACAAACATAATGCAGCTAGCTTATATTGTATCTTAAGAAAGCAACACAGACAAATAAATCCAGTTAATCTGATCTAATCTGTCTGTGTCACAGTGATGACTGGAGGCGGATTTCTACATTAATACTTTAAGCAAAGCACAATTTTGTGACCTGCATCGACACAGCACATACTGACATAGTGACATTACCCCACTTTTCCCACAATGCACACCCCAAAAGCATTCTGCAGGAATATCAAGCCTTGCTGCAATGCCAGCGCTCCCCTACGACAAACAGCCCCTGCATGCTACATTACGACCTGCCCCATCACCTGTTATATCATACCTTATATGGCGCGGAGCCCTTTAGCCGAGCAGCTAACAACACAGCTTCCAGGGGTGTGAATCTTTCTCTCTCTTTCTCTGTTTCCCTGCTGCTGAGCACAACATCTGACGCTGCATATGTCTAATGGCGACTGCTCTCCCACCACCCGCCCAGCCTCTCTCTCTCTCTCACTTTTTCTCTCTGAATCCCTCCTTCCTCCTGTATTACTCTCTTTCTTGCTCTTGTGCAGTGAACAGGGATGGGGAGGGGAGGAGTGTGCAGGTTTACATGTGGTGGTAGTGAGAGGGAGAGACTGCATCTTTCTACGTCGCTACACAATCATGCTACGGTAACCTCGCACTTTGTGAATCCTGTTTGTGTGCATGAGAAGGGGAATAAAGAGAGGAAATAATAGGAGAAAGTGAAGGAAACAGAGGGAGAGAGATAGTGATGGAAAGATATCAGAATATGGAAAGGGAGAGAAATAAGATGATGAATGATACAGAGAGGGAGCACAGACCTTAGTAAGCTTACTCAGCATAACAACCTCAACCCGACCCCTTATGCAAAACCATCTTTCCTTCCCCCATCAGGAACAATAAGGAGGAAAAACAAACAAGCTCCCTGCACTAAAATAGGCAGCAGCCAGGAGCTTGCTGTGAGGCTCTGGCTCAACAGAGGAAAACAAGCCGAGAGGAGAGAAAGCAGAGCGGCAGAGACAGTGTGTACAGGCCCGGAGCAGATTCTGTTGTTGCCATAGAAACAGCCCTGTTGGAGTGAACAGGGGGCACGGGGAGGGTGACGGTGATGGGATGCTACTGGTGCTGATGCTGGATCAGGGTACAAGAGGGGAGAGAGCTAAAACAGACAACAATACATACACTTGTAACATAGATCAGAACTTTAGCTGTATGACTAAGAGATTTGTTCTCTGCTGGTCTGACCCATTCTACGCTAGTCTGAGACAGCAAATTTAGCATAACTTTTTCTTCTATATCTGTCCTGAGCTGGAGGAAAAACAGCATCCTTCTGACGGCTTTTCCAAAAATGTATTCTCAGTGCAAACAAGTTCACATAGTCCAAAGGTGTGGGCGGACAAGGCTGTTCACCTTGAAGATGAAGCAATGCAGTTACACCTCTACTAAGCTCAAGGCAGAAGAACTGGATCAACAGGTTCATTTTGATGTTTTTTTTAGCTGTTTGGGGAATTTGAATATGGGAATTTATCTACAGTGCCTCAAAAGTACTGGGACTTCCAGTTGTGCATGATCAAGAGCATGAGAACTACGATTGCTAAATTCAAGGATTGCAAAAAAGGTTTACACCCTTATCTAAAATCAAACCACAGAAAAAAATATGACACATGAATAACCTTGACATACTCATAACTAACCTGTCATACAAAACAGGTGTGATACTTTTTCCTATTTACCTTCTTTTTTAAAAGGTCATACAAATCATCAACAAACTTTATGGTTACAGTTTTTACAGCTGATATCAAAAGACTGATAATGACAAAAGCTTCTTTGTAATAGGTTAATAAAACAGTTGGTGGTTGGGGGAAGTAGCTTTATCTCTGTAAAAAGGATAAACCATGCTGACATATTCATAGGCCCTTCATACAAAACTGTGAGCTAAGCTTGATGATGGCTCAATAATGCCATATCAGACATCAGCAAGAGAAGCAAACACAAAGAGAGCAACTGGAGGGCAACCAACGCTGATGTAATACCATCCCAGTTATTCATTAACTTTCTGCATAACGTCACCTGTGGCCACAGCCGCGAGTAGACTGATATAAAGCTGGCTCTTCATTTCATACAATGAGACATGAGTTTTTTGTTTAGACCACAAACAATTACATCATAAGAGCATCTCATGCACTTTAGTCTGTGACACAGGCTCTCTCATGAACTAAAAGCTCGCAACCGCGTGTTTGCACACCGTCTCCATTGAGGACATGTGACCACAACAAGGGACTCTGCAGGTATTTAAGCAGACACTGTCAACACAGGACTGCAGGAGGGTTATAGGGTCACAAATTTATTGTGCAAAGAAGTAGAGATCACATTTGGGTGTACGTATATGCTTTCAAAACGCTGCTGGATTACTTAACTCGTCTGATAAGAGTATTTCTAACCCATTTACTGACTGCTTTCGTTACATTAACCTACTTCTGAGAAAATTAGATCATGTTAATTTAAAATTAAGGAAAATAAGTATAGAGCTGCAAGAAAACCCACATTTTTTAAACAAATATTTTAATCTGTTGTTTTACTGTCTAATGGATTAACACTGCTCTATAAAATGTCAGAAAATGGTGAAAACATTTCTAATTTTCCTCAAATCCAAGGTGCCATGCTAAAATTGTCTTTTATGTCTGCCAGCAAATCCTAACAAGTTAAAAATGAATCAAAAAACAAAATAGTGGCAAATTAATTTTCTGTCAATAGACCAAATAATTAATTTTTTTTTGTTTTGAGTGTTTTGAAAACAAAACACTTTGTGCTGCATTTCTTTAATGAAATGTGCCATACAAATAAAGTGTATTATTATTATAAATATTATTACAGTACGGACACATTCAAATATAGGATGCTCACTACATTGGGATGATAGTGATGTATTCATCACAAATAGGGTTAGTAGAGTGACAGGCCTTGAGTGTATATTATAGAAATGGCACACTTGGAAAAAAAATAGTGCAACATGAGAAGCTGTTACTTTGATCATGTAATTTGAAAAAATCAATTCCTGGTCCAAGCTCTGGAGGAGCACAAGCATCATCATACTGTAAACAACATAACCAGGTATAAAGCCTTCTGGTGCCCTCTAATCAATACTCTCCTAGGAGGCTACTACAAATTGTGGGGTCATATAACAAGCTGGGACTACCCCGGACTCTATCATAACAATAATTACGACATGGATACTGATGCAAATAATACCAAGAATAGCTGGCACAAAATACACTGCATGGCCTATAAATAGTGTCTAAATAAAAAATGTGGAAAACCCCTTCCTAAAAATACGAAGATATTTTGACCAATAAAGAGATAGGGAGCACAAAGAAATAGATGGGACACTGTGGCCTGTTTGATAACGTTAATAACAATGATGGAGGGTGAGCGGCTGTAGCGCACTATAATAAACCGACCTAGATTAGAAATAAGAATAGAACACAATGCGGGCAGCGGCCATTGCCTTTACAAACGTTGCATAATTAGCATCAAGTAATGTTAAACTGCACGGTTATGGAAAGGTTCACCGCGCGTTGTTTGTGGGAAACCTGCACTGTGTTGTTATGACGCGTGGATATGTCCGCATGCGAAAATGTACCACTCCATTGATCGGACAGGCTGTAATGATCATAAACAGCAGCGCGGAAATTAGAAAGAAAATATTTAAATAAACACATCCTACCTACCTTGAAACGGTCGGACGGCAAACGAAGAGATGTTTGTCAGAATGAAAGAATCGATAACTTCAGCCTGGACGGGTTTAATTCCCATAATAAGACGGGCGCGCACATAAAGGGGGGAGTGCGCGCTGACAGACTCGCCGCAGCAGCAGGGGGGCACGAGCACAGATAGCGAGCAACCGCTGCTACCGTAAGCTAGCTCTGTGGGTAGCAACGCACTTGATAACAACACATCTCGTTCTACTTATAAACAAACATACACACACACACTCACCTCGGGCTCCACGCGGCTCCTGTGTGTTATTCAACTGGCCTCCATGTGTGAGGGGACAGCGGCGGTGTCTTCATGGGGATGGCCGGTGTTTACCTGGCTGTGTGGCTGGGGAGCGTGCAGCTGACAGAGGGTGACAGCGCCAGGAACAAACGAGACATGAAAGCGCGTTGACAGGCTACAAACCGCTCCTTCAGCCGTTTAACTGACCGGGATAGGTGGTCAGCCCGTGGAGGGGTAGATTAGCTTTGCTAGGCTAGGTATTAGCTAAAACAGTTAGTGTGTATGTGTGCGTGTGTGTTTGTGTGTGTGTTGGGGAAGGGGGGGGTAGTTACAGAAGGTGCACTTTAGCACTTTCTTGAACTAAAGCGATGAGGTCATGGTTCAGTAGGGGGAGGGAAAAAAATGAAAAAAATATGAGGTTGACGTCACCTCCAGCCAATCAGCGCAGGCGGCTCAGGGGCTGGATGACGTCAACGATCTGATCCGCGGATTAAAGGGACAGTTCGACTTTTTAAAGGAGACGCGCAGTGACTCTTGCAGTCCCTGTGATGCCATAACAATGAAACAGTCCAACTGGTGCAAAAATACTAGAGATAATAAAATAAGATAAAACACTAACGTCAACAAAAAGACAAGCAAAGCAATGTTTTATCATACAAATTATTCTCTCATAGTACACAAAGCATCCACTTCCCAGGAAATTATGTAGGTTTACTATTAACATATAAATATCTCTTCAATATGCTTTGTACAGTGTATATACTGATACTGAAACACAGCTGCTATCTCTTGTTTCGCTTATAAACATGACATGTGTCATTCACTGTATTTATTACAGTACCCTTTGCACTCTGCACCATTGCACTATTTTTTTTTGAGAATGTGTGTGTGTGCATGTACTAAATGTGTACATATACTTGGCCAATGAAGCTGGTTCTAATTCTAATAATCCCTTACTTTAATGTTTTGAGTTTTTTATTTGCTTCAAGTTTGCTATATATGCAAATAATGGCATTGTGTTTCCATTTTATCTGAAGTCTGAGTTTGTCACAGATCTTGCAGCATTTAACATGTTTTATCATGATTTAAAGGCCATACACACCCACACCACCAAATCACCAATCCTCTGTTTACTGAAAAGAATGATGGAGGTGCAATTTGTAACAGCAAAACTAACCAGAGTGAGCAGGATGTCAATCGTCTCTGTCTGTGAAAAGCTCTAATCAGAGAACATAAGTGGAAACACCTGCGTGGGTGTATTATTGGTATGAAGGGGATTTAAGATAAATAAATCAAGATTATTTCAAAAACATATTCTGACTTTAGATATAGTAGTTTAAAAAACATTGATTCATCCGCAGTATCACATTTGCACTAACTACTGAATAGAACAGTTGTAATAAGTGGGTGTTTGAATTCAGTATCATGAATTCTGTTTTGTTTGATTGAAAGCCTTTGTTCTGTTGCTCTGCCAACTAAATATGTTAGTGAGTAAGCAGATGAATACAGGGTGAAAAAGCCATTGACACTGAGTGATAACATTGTATATACTGGCACCTAGTGGTAGAGATATTTAACTGCATGGAGAGAATTTTTGCAAATATGGATGTGAGTGGATGTTGCATTTCCAGCTGAACACAAAGGCAACATGGGTTTGACACAATCCCACATTTAGATCTCAAGGCTATATTTCATTCTGACCTATATTTTTCATTTCATACCCTAGTTATTAGCTTTAATTGAATTGAATCAGCTCTAGTGTTTTAAAGGAGGTTTGTGCGTGATTGAGACTCAAAGAGACAACAACACAGATTCATGAAAATCTACCTTTATTTGGATGCAAAAACTCACAACTTAAAGCGATACTGTAGCAGGGGAGAGGAATACTGATTGCTGGTTGGTTGTATGTCTGTTGGCTGTTTCGTCATCCCCATTTTGATCTTCAGAGGAGGGCCAGGTAAGCATTGAAAACAAGCACTCAAAATAAAAGCTTTTCAGTTGAGTACACTGGACATTATCAGAGGATCATGTCAAAAGTCAACAATAGATTGTAGCTTTTCTTGTCAATCCCAGTACTATTTTCCTGTGAAAGGTAATTTTGGCAGTTTAATTTGCTTGTTGATTTGATGTTTATAAATTGGTCCGAGGCCCACACGGTTAACTCCATCCTCTGATAATGTTCGTGACTGTTGATCTGATGCATTGAGTCAAGATAGAAGTTGTTTGTGATTTTTGTTACATAGAAAACTGTCTTCACTGTTTTAGCTGCCTTACACATAGCAATTATTTCTCATGTTGTCAACTGAGAGTGGCCTAGAGTCACAGATGGAATCAAGTGGGGACTGCGTAAAAACTCAGTCTGAGGTAAAATTCTCCAAGAAAAAAAGATAAAAAACATACACAGAAAGCAAAGCATATTAAAGCAAAGCCTAAAGGCATAAAGTAATAATACTGAAGACTGAACATAACCTATTTATTTTCTGTACTGGTAAGGTAACTTAGGTAGTTGTCACATTTTGTTCTGTCAAATCTTGCAATATAAACCGATGGTTTGATCCACAGTATGAGCTACATTCCATCATGGTGTAAACGGAAATATACACAAGGCATCTACTCGAAAGGATTGTATCAAAATGTTCTAAAAATATCTCTGGTTGGTTTCACAAAAGCAAACTGTATCAAAAGCATTGGCCGAGAGCAAGCAATATAATAGGCTTTAAACCCTTTTACACAACAAAAAGCAGGACAACCAATCACGTCGCTTTGATTGTGGACCTATGGAAGTCCCATACAGCACATGCAATCCATTAAACTCAACACAATCAAAACACAATACGGAAAAAAAAGAACTTTTACAGCTGAACATCAGAGACAACCTTAGTTGGTCTATTGTGCTTCATACAGATTAGGCCTGGCCTGTCTATACAACAATCATGGGCTTCTTACTTCACGGATGTGTTCAAGCTACTGTGGAAAGCAGAGGCATCACGGAGCATGTAACTCTGAGGGCGATCATGGTAGTAATGGGACATTTACAAGATTAGCTTATGGGGCTTTTTTGATGCAACTTTTTACATTCCTGTGCATTACACTTCCTTGTGTGTGTGTGTATATGTCACACCCTCCCGAGCTGTGATTGGGCTTTGCATTGATTTTTCTGTTTCTATTTCTGGCCTCTGTCCCCTCAGCGCCGCCGGCTCTGTGACGCCTCCGAGTACGTCTATGTGGCCTTAATGCAAGGAGTTGTTTACTGTAAACATCATGGGCCATGAGAACTGCACAGGCAGCATGGTAAAACTGTAATACTGTAGATTGCACAGAAATCCTAATTAGTTAATTAATAACCTAATTGTTATACATTCCTATGTTCCATAACATTGCACATGCCTTTAATGAACACTTAGCACCATGCAACCTGAAGATGAGGTGGCTCCTGAATGCATCAAAAGTTGAAACAGGCCTTCTGTAATGATTTTTTTTTACATTAAAAGTGAGAATCAATGAGGAAAAAATGTTAGTTAACTTATATTTCATGTGAACTTTTACATCTATATAATGTTTAATATTAGGCTGGCATTTGATCATTTCTGTAGATTTAAATTATGCTGGCACTTATACTGGGAAGGGCCCTTATTGTTGACACTAACTTTGGGAGAACTTGAGTTTCCTTCTTACAGCAAACTGACACCGCTGCAGGTGATCTGATTATACTTGAGCTCCAGTTTATACTGTACATACAGTTTGCAAGGGGGCTAAGTACTAAGTGAGGCCTTGATGACTGAGACTCTTGCACATAATGTGATAAAAAAAAACCTCAGCAGTGCAAATGAAATGATGTCAGGAGTGCGTGCTTGCATTATTTCAGGGCCTGATCGTTTTGATTCTCCAGAACTGTGTGAATCAAGTGTCTGATCAGAATTTTTAGGGGGCTATCTCCAATCCCACCTCCCTATGTTTGTTCTGCTCAAAGACATACAGTTAGCACAGATTTCATTCAGTCCTGTCTGAGCGGGCCTGTCTTGGGTGAAGGGATTAACATGGTTTGAACTTGTTAAAGGGTGAGATTGAGATGATGCTAGGTACAGTGGTGCATACCACCAGAGGCGGTACAGTGTACAGTGGTGTGTCTCGGTCTGGGTGTGGCTGTAGCGCTCACTTTACTCCTCAGCTGTATGAGGCAGCTGCTTCTCATACAGGCTGAGAACGTGATGCACAAACTGGTACTGCTCGCACGTCTGGATCATCCCGCCCCTGAGGAGCAGACACAGAAAGATACACACAATATGATTGGTCAGCCCACAACTTTGGTCCAGACTGAGATATCTCAATAACTATTGGAAGGATCGCCATGGAGTTCTGAACATAAATGAATGGTCCAATCAAGGTTAAAACTTTGTGCAGACATTTATGATTACCAGACAATGATTCCTAACGACTGTAGTGATGCTGCCACTTTTCCTTAGTGCCACCATGAGGTTGACTTTTGTGTTTATGAGCAAAATGTCCAAAGTGTTGGATGGATTGCAAGAAAATTGGGAAAAGACATTCACGTTACCCTCAGGATGAATTATAATGACTTTGATAAGCCTATAGTGCTTTCATACTGCTGCACTGCTACCACGCTGACAACCTCCTACCTTCAAGAGCATTTCCCAAAAATACAAAGGCAGTTATTGCCAAAAGGTCAGCATGGTGAACTCTGCGCAACAGAGCAAAATCTGTGTGTTCATGTGGTCGTGATAAAAAACACTTCCCCTCTGCTGCCTTTCCCTCGTTAAATTCTCTAAAATTTTAGATTTGTGAGCAAATACCTGCAAAACTAATGACACTCCCACCAGCCTCGGCTGTACTTTCTGTTTGTGTCAATTTTAACATTTTGACATGCTAAACCTATAATATTATTACCTCGATTAAGTTAAACTGGGTCATCTTTTAATAGCTCCAGCAAATAATAAAATGTCCATCTTATTTTCTCAAACAGTCCATGCAACACAATGGATCATGACATTTTGACTTGTCAAACAGGAGTAACTCATAACACTAATGGCTGTACTCTATTTAGGTGTGTCTGGTCAGGACAAAGCTATTGTGCATGCACCATATCTATTATGGCTTACTGGGACACTTTAATGGAATAGAGCCATAATGAATTACTTATTAGTTCCATCTGTGCTTTTTCTTGCTATGACAAGTTACAATAAAATAAATAAAAAGTGTGATTTCCATATCTCTTTTTTTATTATGTAGCAGGTGCTATACCCTAACCCTAACCATGAAAAGTCAAAAACTCTTAATTCAAACAGAAACACACACAGCCTGTATTCGGAAACTGTGCCTTTTTAATGAGCTGTCACGACTTCTGTGAGGTTGCGATGTCACAACTATACTATATATCGGAAAAGAGTGTCGCTAACGTGCTGTTAAAGTAATTCCCAGGCTGCAACGATGGTGAAAGACACTGACAGCGGCGATATGTTAGACGCAGAAACACTGACTAATCAGAGCAGACTGGGCTTTTTTAGGAAAAGAGACAGGCGCCAAAACAGAGGGGGAATACAGGTAATATCAGACAGATGGTATGAGATTAATAATGATAAGAATGATTTGACTGGAAAAACATCTAAACTACTACATATTGTAGGATAGCTGTGACTGACTTATGGCAGGTAATACAGAGGTTGATAGTGCTATAAACTGAACATTTTCACAGAAGTCCCATATTGGGTTAAACTTGAGCTCACAACGACTTACTGGTGCTTGTGATTTGAAACCAGATCAAGTCCAATTGCGTCAACTCAGCTCTTTTCCCATAACAAACAAAGATTTGATGCCAAGTTCTAAAGATCAACATGAGCATGGATAAGGGCTAAGAATATCTCACCTGTCCAGACGGAGCTGGCAGGTGGTTCTCAGGATGTCAACCACACCCTCGGTCCTCAGCTGCTTGCACAGGATGGAGGTGGCGATGAAGCAGCCAGTTCGACCAATTCCAGCACTGCGGACAAAAAGTTGGAGGGGTAAAGGGACGCAGGAGAAAATGGATGGATCGGTGTATTGATTAGCACTGATCCCATTAATTTGATTAATGCTTAATCCTCTCTGGGGAAATCAGACAGCGGAGGATTGGAAGGAGACAAATGCTGTGCTCTGCCAAATGGTTTATAGTAAAAAGAAAACAGCAGTAAAAAGGGTTCTACTAAACAAGACTCTGCAATTTCCCCCTATGAATGTATATTATCAACATGGGTTTATTAAAGGCCAATTTCACACAGCCTCCTGATTAAATTTGTAACACTTTTTTAGCCTCTGCATCACAAACAAGCTACTTTTGTACCTGCAGTGGACAATTATAGGGCCACTGGAAGGCGGGGCTTCTTCTCTGGCTCTTTCCACTTCCTGCACCAGTTCCAGAAGAGGAGGAGCTTTATCTGGAGTCTTCTGATCAGGCCACGAGGTGTACCAGTACTGCTGCAGACTGCGCTCCTCTCCTCCACACTGGCACACACACACACACACACACACACACATTAACACACACATGCATAGACGGGCACAAGTCAGGCATAAAATAGGGATGTGGCCATGTTGCACGCACACGTACATGAAACAGACACACTGAGAATGATTTCTGATCAGCCTGTTGCTCTGCATGCATGCCCAAATTGTTACCTTGGTGTTAGTTGCTACGACAACAATGAACTCAGAGCAAGGCAGCAAAAAAGAGTGAGGGTTATAAAAAAAAAGCTTGCCTAGCCTATTCCTCCCTTGACTGTACTGTAACATAATCAAATCCATCAGCTGCCTCTATTCCAAGAGTGTCAGTCTGACAATAACCATTAATCCAACAAATAACAACATAAACAACAGGCTTTTAACTCGAATAAACAACATGCTTTTAACTTAAGAGTACAGTTACATAATGGTCCCCTGGTGCTTAGTAATCACATGCAGGCTACATTTACTGAATTATCATGTTTAGCTTGCTAAGTGCCCATGCCACCGTGACCCCAAATTCAATATAAAGCACCTGTGAAGCGAATAGTACGACATCAGGAACATTGTGTAAACCACCAACCCAACACACACATCTGATGAAAACATTTACTTTAGCAAAGGGAAAACTTTGATCGTGTTTGCTCGGTATGTCGAGAACTAGATCACAATCTGGTGTGATGGCTCAGAAGTCTACACTGCAATGCTTCATGTTTTTATTACATGGTCTAATATTAATCTTGAATTCAGATGTGCAGACGTGGAATCACCCAAAAGAAGAATTTAGACACACACATAACCTGCAGGTAAAAGTAATTTATTGGTTTTGAGATATCTACCATCTATCCAATGCGCTGGATGTGGACTATACATTTGGGAGAAAGAAGTTCCAATGAAAATTGTTCACTGTGAGCTCTGTGAATTATACAGTATAATGGGGGCGTTTTTTCTGGAAAGATTCACTGTTGTTGCATTTTTAGCAACACTGGTACCATGGTAGGCTCTGGGGATTGAAATGTTGGCCTGTCAGTCCTTCACTTTGGTCCACACTGAAATCTCTCTACATTTGGTACAAGTTATGGTCTCATGATGATGAATCATGATTTTGTTGATTTGGGGTTTTACGAGTAATGGATGGATTACTCTTAAATAGATTGCCATGAAACGTGGTCAACACTTTAATGTTCACCTCAGGATGAATCGTACAAACTCCGGTGGTCCCTGAACTTTCCATTGATGTGTCAGGTCTAAATTAAAATTTTATTACACAATACTTGGAAAGCTAATGGCATGCCCATCAGCCACAGCTGTACTTTGTCTTGGTGTCCTATCAGAATATGTTTGCTTTCTAACTCTCTGGACTAGATTGTGAACACTGTAAAAAGAGCAATTTGCAATTATGTTGTGTACCGCCCTCAAATCTTAATGTGGCAACAACATGGATGTTTTAGCGCAGGTTTTGTGTGACACAAAGAGCAAAAGAAATGGATCCGATGAGTCATGAAATGTAAACCAAAATTTTTGCTAACTTTCTGAGTTGACATCCGTTTGAAGTGACCCTCAACTTATGTTCAGAAATATTGTGCACCGCATTCACCTTTGTTGTGAGACATATCAACGATCTTTCTGTGTCCTACCTTCAAAGTAAACACTCTCAGACTGTAGTCATCCTCCTGGGTTACCGTGACAACGGTAATCTCGATGCCCTCATGGGTCACAGTGTCCTCAGGCCAGTACTCTGCACATTTCTGCGAGGCACAAAGGACACTCGAGTGGATATTTTTACCCAGCCCATTATCAACTTATCTGTCTATTTATCCATCAATGCATCCACCACCATCATCATCATCATTATCATCATCATTGTCGTCATCGTCATCATTGTCATCCTACATTTCACTGACCTCGTTTTTCTCCTCCAGGTTGGTGATCATTACTATGATTGGGGTTCTATCCTGCCACACCATCCTCCAGAAGTCTCCCACTGTGTTCACGGTGGGACCCTGGGTGGCAATGTATGCACACTCCTCACCCCCATAACCCTGCAAACACACACACAGTTATTTAAGAATTAAGAATATGAGATCACATCCATGCTGAACAAATAAAGTGATAGTAACTACATCACAGAACTGTGTTGGGGAGCTTTTTGAGGAAAGTGTTGCTTATAAATACACATATTTCCACTTACTTTGAGATAATTAGCATTGATGTAAGTACTTAGGAAATCATCTTCATCCTGTGACTTCAAGATCACTCTGCTGTGTGTGTCTGGAGGTGGACAGTGTGAGATTATCATAAGAAAAGCAGACAGATGGGTTGTAATTCAAAGAGATGACAGCAGGAGAAGGTGAGAGATAATATTTATGCATACACATTACATCTTACAACTTTGTGTTTTTACAGGGTTGGTTTGTATCTTTTAGTGTGCTGTGTCTCAGTGTGAGTGTCAATTAATCGGGTGCAGAGACAGACCTTTTTAAACACATCTGAGCTAAATAGTTGATGAGTATGTGAAATTATTAAAGAGGAGAAGCACAAAAAAATACGTTTTTACAACATTTACAGTAACATGATACTCTGTGGAGCTGTACTCACTGGGTAAGATGGTTTTGTAGCGGTTCTTTCTCACCAGCCCTGGGTAGTTGTACTCCTTAGGGTCCACAAAGTTCATGGGAGTTTCCTGCCAATTGACACAGAACAATGGGTGCAATAACAATAAGTCCTTGGAAGAATTGAGGGGAAGTCCTAACCATGCATTCGACAAGGCAACAAAATAGCAAGGAAATAATATCTAACATTAAAGGGGACCTATTATGCTAATTTTCAGCTTATGGAGTAGAGCTGCTTTTCTTTCTGCGGAAAATCACCAATCAGAGCTTATAAACCAAAAACGAAATAATTGAACATGTTCCCGCAGGAATTTGATGCAAAGTTGGGGAGAAATTAATTACATAGCTAACTATGGCTAAGTGCTTCCTTGATGTTAGCATCCAGCTAAATGTAGCAATGGAATGACTATAGAGCACAGCAGCACTTTCTGCCCTGAAAAATCACCAATAAATGCTTCTAGACCAGATTCTATATAACTAAATATGTTACAGTAGGAATGTGTTCTGAAATTGGGAAGAAATTAACATAATCTGCAATCCAAATCAAAGGTTTCCCTGACATTAGCATGTGGCCATATGTAGCAATGAATGCAATGTAAACACTGCAGTAACGTGCCTGGAGCAGATGACCATATATAGAAATCCTCAACAAGCTGACGTCAGCTCAGGCTGAGAGTAGAAAAAATGGGAAATGGAGGATTCAGAATGGTTGGAAATCTGAGGTTTTTACTTTTACATACCATAGCTGCATTATTTGAAACTTTTGCCACACCTAATATGAACATCCGACATTGTATATTTGGCAGAAAATCGTGGAAAGCACAATAGGTCCCCATGATTCATCCACTGCCCTTCACACCAAACGGCTGCCGACTAATTGTAATGAATCAAATTCTACGGACTTGTGTGTGGTATTGGATGCACATTTCTCTGCCTAGCAGACACTAGAATCCTCTGTGGCTTTTCGTATGCAAATATGCCTGTATCTATGCTTCC
This sequence comes from Serranus cabrilla, assembly GCA_903364295.1. NCBI lineage: Eukaryota > Metazoa > Chordata > Actinopteri > Perciformes > Serranidae > Serranus > Serranus cabrilla. The sequence continues at coordinate 117,001 of CAFUXE010001610.1, read as the reverse complement.
TTCGCCCACTAACAGACAGTGGAAAAGCTTACGGGTGTGTGCAGAGCTCCACTGGGTGTGTGTGTGGGTGTGTGCATTTGTGCCTGTGTCTATGTGCGTGTGTGTCAGTGTACGTCTTTTCCGGTGAGTCTCTGTTCACTCCTGTTAATCTAAAGCGTGTAGGTGGGTGAGCTGCTGTTGCTGTGCTCACATAAAACTCAGCCTGCAGGCTCTGGTCATCCATGGCCCGTGTGTGTAGCATGGCAGGGGTCAGAGTGTGTGTTCCCTGTCGGAGGTACTCCTGGGCCGACTGGTCTCTGGGGGAAAGCTGGGCTCCGTAGCCGTAGGGTTCAGTGCAGCCTGGCGTACACATGTCCAAGGTCAGGGAAACATTGGAGCCCCTCCTGCGTGATACAGATTGAATCATATGAATGCATATAGATGAACAGAATGTATTATATGTAAAATATAGAATCTAAAATGCATAACTTGTCTTTCAGCATATGTAGATATGAAAGCAAACAAATAACCCTGTCACATAACAACTTCCTGTCCATCACTATTTTCCAAAAACACTCCCAGCTCTCTGCAGCTCACTCTAACCTCTCCTGAAGCCCCACAGGAGTGACAGTGAGGGTGGCAGCGTCTCCCTCTGTCCTGTTGTCAGTGCCTATGTCAAAGACCGGCGTTTGAGGGACAGGGTCTATATCCAGCAGGTCCTCCTGAGCATCCGTCCACTCTGACAAGGTGAAGGAGGGCTGCCGGCTCACAGACTGACGTCGGTCACCAATGTCCCGCACCACCGTACCTGACGACCACAAGCCACTGCCGAAACGCCACTTACACACCATGTGGACGACCTGGGGAGAGGATAGAGGGAGAAAGGAAGTAGGGAATGCCATTTTTTCCCATTCAAATATATAAAACATGTATCCATTATCAGGCATAAGGCAAAAAAGTAGCCAATCTGCAAAATGAATTAGTACATGATCTAGTTTCTTTAAAAAAAGCTGTGTTCATATCTTTCCACATGAGTACCCTTATTTATAATTGATATATTTTACTACTATATTTATATCAAAATAGGCTATATGTCAGGATTAATTGGGAGAAAACAAACAATTATTTGCAACATCCGACACACAGAACCCCTATATAGTCCAAATGGAATGAGCCAAATTTTCCCGCCACAGTTGAATCAGGCTCTTTAGATCGGATTGTTGCATTGTTTTCACGGTCCCCCCCAACATGATATTTATATAAATATAAATATAAATATATTCAAGACACATGCGATGATCAGATCATGCGACTTCTGAATTACAGTAATTGTGCCTGTCAGGCACTGGAAATAACCAAATATTGCAAATTTAGCATACAAACAAGAGTCCCCCAAGTAGGAGCTGTCCAGTGTTTTACCATGATCACACAGATGGCCACGCCGATGCCTGCAGTTCCATGGACAATCCAGTTGTGCTGTTTGGTGTCTACAACCTCCCTCATCAACACCATGGACTGGGCAGAGCAGAGAGAGGAAGAAGAAGGGAGAAGAGGCAGTTAGACACAGCCAGTACTAGAATCAGCACATCATCATCTCCATCCAAAACAAACAGCTCCACAGGCCAGATCCAGGTTCGGCACTTACGTCCATTCCAAAAATCGGGTGGCAGGGTAAGATGAAGCCAAGGTAGAAATCGATGACCTGCAGGGCTTTGTAGATGGAAGAGAGAGGTCCATTTCCTTCCACCACAAAAAACACCCAGTACCCCTGGGAGGAGAGAGGGAGGGGAGTCAGATTGTCACAGTGAACTCTCCAGTTATTCACGCACTGGTAATCAGGCAGCGCTGTGGCTGCTCTCAGGTGAAAAGCGAACAGAGAAGAAAAGGAGATGGCCTATTACCTAGGCATAGAAAATATGTAAATTGGCCGCATGCAGTCTGGTGTCATAATCATGGCTGCATTTACAAGGCTCTCTCTCTCTCTCTTTTTTTAAATTTTTTTTTTACGTATGGTAATGTTGCACCTGTCCTTTTTTTCTGGAATGAATGAAACATGAAGTGAAGAGACAGAGATGGGAAAAGGGAGGAAAACTACATTGTGGACAAAAGCATTTTAGAGAATATGACAATGTAATGATAAGAAAATCTTTGTGAAAAAATAAGGCTCAAGTTGAAAGAATGCCTTGTGCTGAAGTGTCATGTGCACCACTAATGTTGCAGTTACAATACTGTGGATTTTCAATATTGCTCTCCATTACAAGCTGAGTTGAAAGGTCATCTTAATCTTACTTCAATTCAAATATGATGCTAGATTAAAATAAAAAAATAATTTCTAGGTTGGGATTTTATCCTCTTTTTCGTAACTTTTCTTGTTTCAACTGAGGTCCAAACACGTACCGTGACTTGGGAGACGACAAACAGTGCAGCCCAGCAGTGGATCTCAATCACCAGCGCGTACACCTTGTGCATAAACACTTCCTCTCCCTGTGGGCTTTGGACCCCTGCGCGGCCATCTGTGCATTTTGGGAGCCCGTCTTTTTTAGGGGCTCCGTCGCGTAATTTATCAGTCTTTGTGGGCTCATCCAGCCAGACAGGGTCCTCGTCGGGCCTCAGGAAGATGGAGTCCTCAGTGTGGGAACGGGTGGAGCTGCTCAACCGGCGGGTCATGATCCCCCTGGTAAATAATAACACACCAGACACTGTCTAAGTGATAACAAAATGCTAAAAGATAATAAAAAAAAAACCCATCAACTCCTAGAAGGATAACTATAAATATTGTTTAGTAAACCCCTCTAACTCAAATAGACAGTGAAGCCCACACCAGAATTGACCGTTCTGAGCAATATTGTTGTGATCACTTTCAGAGCGATTTGATGAATGACAGAAAAACTAACAGACAATGAAAATCCATCCGGCATCAACTTCAATGCATCACGTTCAACACAACAGACACAAAATGACCATAAAGAGACGCAAAATGACTACAGAGACACACAATATGAACAACAAGAGAGACAAAAGTGGTTTGGCCTTTTGCATGTCTGCGCCCAGCGATCTATTGTCTTATAATCACCCATGATGAGTATGATTGTTTTCTGTTTTGAAGACCTACATGTCAGATTATGACCTGTAGTGTTTTGTGGAAAAGTCTTTGCACCCCCATCTTGGTGGGAGCTACAGAATCACCTTTAACTAGATTCTTTTATAAACATGGAAGATTATTAAAACAGGATTAAGGACTATTTGACTGTTTTTTTCTCTTTTATTTGGTAATTTTTTCTTTTTAAATAGTTGCAGGTTTTTGTTGCTTCTGTTTTTATGTGAAACTCCTTTTGCTGCTGTCACGTATGCTGACTTCCTTAAAAAAAATGTTTTTCAATCTCAAGGTGATATTTTCAAGTAAAATAAGGTTTGAAAATTATACAACACCCTACGTGAACAACATTCAAATTGAAGCAATACTTAAAACTTTTGAAGCAACACTTTAAACGTTTTTCCATCCACGTGACTTCTAAAATGTCTTGGTAAGCAAATTTAATGCTTTTCGTCTTTGTTGCTTTACTAACAAGACACATGCACAGAAAAAAATCAACAAAACTAAAAACAAATATTGATTCCCAGTTAAATTACGAGCTGGCTGTGTTTGTCAGTTTCTGTGTGTGTTTGTCCCATTGTGTGTTTTAAATGAGCGTGTATATGACAGGAAGAGTTGCGTTTATTCCACAGGCCTATTCAGATGTATAGCTAAGCGGCTTGGAGTGGCTCTCATCTCTGGATCCTCTTTTCTCCCTCAGATTGGACTCTATTGTGTGAATGTGTGTGTGTG
>CAFUXE010001610.1:70993-112779 GCA_903364295.1 Serranus cabrilla | reverse complement strand
CACACACACAGCCTCTCTGTATCAGTCAGCAGTGTATTCAAAGCCCTTTTCCGCCCTGCTCTTTTGTCCTTCAACCATTAATAAAGGTGTTTTGTACATTTGGCTGATTACCGCCACGTGGTGTGTGTGCGGATGTGTGAATGCGGGGGCCTGTGAGAGTGGTGGTGTAGTGTTTGCGCACATATCACTTTTATCTGAATGTGTTGCTGATGATGGCTAAATTTGTCATGACTGAGTTTGGAACAAGTTTTCATCAATGACTCCAAACCAACAATACAGAAGAAAATCACCTCCTACTTTGCTTACTGGGATAAAAACAAAACAAAAATGTACATCCGGTCACATGACTCACCTATGATAGATGGCAGGGAACTGGGGTGGGAGTCACATCACATGATCAAGTTGAATCCAGTAATCTGTGGCAACCAGCCGTTGTCAGCCATTGTGTGGCAAATCTGAAGGAGGGAAGACAAATCTCACGTGTTTAAAATGTAAAAATAAAGAAAAACAGACAAGTCACAGGCAGTGGTGGAATATAATTAAATACATTCGCTTTAGTACAATTTTGAGGTACTTTACTTGAGTATTTCCACACATGTAGCTTTATACTTCACTACATTTTAGGGGCAAATATTGTACTTTCCTCCACTACATTTAGCTGCCAGGTTTAATTACTTTTCAGGTCAAGAAATATCATGAAAAACATGATCAATTTTAACTGATAGAAATAAAAAATAACAGCTTATTTCAGTAAATTGTTGCTTACATAAATGCATCAAAAATAATAATCCAATAGTATTTTTGGAATATATATAACAGTACTTTTGATGACTTTTACTCGTCGTGGAGTAATTCTGCAATGTGTGTATTAGCACTGTGAAGTAAGGGATCTGAATACTTCATTCAAACCCATTAATGCTACATATACAGTGGAAACACCTTGTGACTAAACACGCTGAGGTTTTTTCATCTCAAGATGTATCAGAGTAGCACCCTTGTCAGCTCCCAGCTGTGGTTTCATGAGCGGAGAATGGTGATGTAAGGTGACACAGTAAACTGTCAATATTTCTTCCCCTCTCTCTCTCTCTCTTTTCTCTCTCTCTTCCTACGAGGCGGGGATGATTCGAGCCAGACTAAGCAGACACCCTCGGAAATACATTCAGATTGCTCCAGTCGAATCAGTATGCATGAAGTCAAGCCTTCCCTGCTCTCCTCTCCTCTCTCTCATCTCCCCTCCTCTCCTTCTGTGCCACTGGACCCTGTTGAACGAATGAGGTGAGCTCAGCGGAATATGAGACCACACCAGTAGCAGGAGCTGTGTCTATGTGTGTGTGTCTGTGTGTGTGTGAGAGAGAGAAAGAGAGAAAGAGGGAAAGACAGTGCAGGTGTTGAACAGGGGGGAGCTGCTTTGAGTCCTTTTCTATCTCTCTTTGCTTGCTGCGAAGGTGGTTTTGAAGTGATGACGCCAGTTAGCCTGGTCCGTAGTCATGGCAACGCGCATACATACAATGTACACACACATATAAAGTATACACACACACATACACTGTGTTGTATAAGAGGAGCAGAGAAAGTTCAGCGTGCTTCCGTTTTGAAACAATAGATGGACAGGTAGATGAGTGGATGGAGGGATGAATGGGAGGAAAAGCAGCTCTTTTCTGTGTGAAGGTTGTCTGAGGCAATGACGCAGTGAGGTTGGCGTTTTGGTAACTGTGGCAACCAACATACTGTAGCATGCACACATACACACACACACACACTTTGGCAGGCACACTGCATGAAAAATGAAAAACACAAACATACATCTGCACTGGGAGAGCAGTGACAATATTCACGTTTGTCTAAAAAATTCTGTCTCTCTTTGCTTTGATTCTTGGAGGAAAATCTTTGTTTTTCTGTCACTTGCCTTGGCTGCTGCTGAGTGCTTGCTTGGTGAATTGTTGGGCACATTTAACCAGGGCTGTAGCTCGGATTTTAGAAACACTGAGGGCATAGACCTACACTACGCTCACATCTTTTGACCAAACACTGATGAATAAAGTCTCATATTCTTTAGAATGTTTGTTTTTTAAAGGTTCGCCATCGTAATTTATTTCCCAACATGTGTGACTAAGCCGTTTCTCAATGCCAGGAATTCTAGTTGCCTTAAATACTAAATACATTTTTATTTATAAGCCTACATAGCAGCAGGAGTCACTTTTGCTAAATGACAGGAAGGCAGGGAACAGTTAAATAAACTTTAATAATTGTGATAATCTATATATTACAGGCCCTGCACAAATCACCCAAACACAGACCTCTGTTTGGGGTCTCAGGGACCCTCCCCTGTTACATGAAAAAAAAGAATCTCTATTTTTACTTGTTTTAAATGTACTTTGGGAACTTATTTACATTAAAAGAACACAAAAATTCCAGCTCGAATACATTCCCTTTTTTTGTGAATTAGGTAAATGGTTAATGAGCCATCAGGCATCCTGTGAGTATCACTGCAGTTGAAAAAAAAGTGAAGTGAAAGTATAAAATGAAACATCCCCTGGTACCAGAAATAACACAGACGACACGACCTCTGTGTCCCCAGCGGTTGGTATGGCCTTGCTTTGAACCCTTTAACACACAGTTCGTTTTTTGTTTCCCATGAGCTATGAGATAGTCAAATTGCCCTATGTCACACTGTAGGTGTCAGTTTCATGTATATTCTTATCCCATTAATGTTCCAGCTCTTTATTGAAGCTATATGATGTTAAGACTGAGGAAAACCTTAAACTAACACAATGTTGGTGATGAATGTTATTACTGGGCTTTATGACAATATTGATCATCAAAATAAGATAAAAAACTTCAAATGAATACATTTGTCTATATTTTTTCTACCCCATATAGAGTATTTATATATTGAATTACCAGCTTTATTGTGCTATATATCAGTATTGAGATAGAAAGATACGTGATACAAATCTGGCTGTTTTAAGCGTATGCTTGTTATGGAGCTCACAGCAATAAACAATAAAGTTGTTTTTCAAAAGTACACAGTGTGACCGACAATACCGAGCTGCATTAACAAGCTCGATTTTGTAGTCGGGTGAATTAGTTTTACTTAAATAAAACATCTTTGACAGTCTAATGATAAATAAACTCCAATTAGCAAAAATAGCACTATTCAAACACATTATTCTAAGGGAAAAAAGTACAACCAAGGTTAGTGGATTCATGGCAATTAAGTCAAACCTGACAGCTGATTCAGCCTCATTCCTCACGGAAGGTCTACTGTCTTTAGGTCCTTACAAACACCACCCCCTCAGTCTTCAAATAGATTATGTGTGTAGTGTTTCCATTGATCTGCGTCCATTCAAAGCACCCAACATCCAGCTGAGTCTGACCGAGGCCATACAATAAGCCCCAGCAGAACCACAGGACCAGGACTGTCTGCTGACAGCTGTGTAAAGCTCTTTTCCTGCAATCAGGAACAAGGGGAATTAATCTGGTTGATTTTTTTCTTTTAGTGACAGCTGGCGTGTGTTTTAATGGACATTCCTGATGCTCCCAGTGTTCCGTCTAGAAAATAATATGTTCAAATCTGCTTTTACACTCTATTTTTTATAAAGGGTCAGGATTTGTTTTTTGTTTTTTTATCCTCACTGTAATAGAAAAAACTCAGGTACAGCAGCATTTCCTGTTTCCAGGTGAATCAAAAAGTATCGAGCGTGTTGTTGAAGTGCTGAATGTGTCAGGGAGACGCGGTAAGAGGAAGCTCTTACTGAAAGTGATGATGGGATGGTAATGTGAGATAAAGTCACGAGGGGCTGAGACCTGCCTCATCAACCTTTCTCTGTCATACACACTCACGCAGATAACATCTTGATATCAATACACACATAAGCTCTCGATGACCTTAGAATTAAATGCCCAGCAAGCCTGCAGCTTCTTCCTGTATATCACAGAGACAGATAATCAATCAGCTCTATTGTTTACATACACTCCGACAATATCTTGCAGCAGCTCCAGGGGCATTTCAAAGAGAAATTTCATTAACACACGTATAAACTTACACTTCAGCCTAAGCTATACTGTATGAATAATTGAAATGTGCTGCATAGCGAATTGATTTACAGGCTGCTGGAGATAAATTCAGATTCCCGGTGACAAAGGGTTGTGTTACATGATTGCACTGCATCAAAACACCAGTGCAGGAATGGCATTCTCTGGCAGTCATTCATGCTAAGACAAAACACCATTCATATCACGTACATGGCTACGGTGAGCTAGAGCGACCACACAGTGCAGAGCTGGATGGATTAGTAATGAATCACCCAGGGAGGTGGACTGTTTCATCTCTCTCTGGTAACTCCCACATTGTCACAGAGAAATGATACAACACAGTGGAAATCAGGCTTTGAATAATAATAGATGAGAGAGGAAACACACAGTTAGAACAGCACCGAGGAATCAACCTGTTGGTAAATGATCTGTTTGAGTAATCAGAGAATAAAGATGCCACATCACATATCCCTACCTTTTCACAGCCAGGAAAGCGCAGCAGCCATATGAACCGTGGGGGCTTTGCTGAGGAATTGGTATTCACCTCATGTCGCACAGCCACGGAGGGGGAAAGAGGGAGAGACAGAGGGAGTAGAGGAGGGCTGGAACAGTCACTCACCCAGAGCCTTAAGTCTGGTTAGGATAAGTCCTCTTACCTGGCTGAGCCCGTCTTCACATCACCATCTGCCGCTCTGCTCCCTCTGAGCCAAAGACCAGGAGCCAAACACCGAGAACCACGCCAATCCGTTTACTGCTGCTCTGTCTGGGAGAAGAAGGAGTGTGTTTGCATGTAAGGAGGAGAGTGACTGACAGTGAGAGGCAGAGGACGTGTGTGAGGGTAGGAGAGGCAGAATGTGCGTGTCTGTGCGTGAAAGAGGAATAGAGGTATAAAAAGTCTGATGGGTTTTCTATTGTTTGTATCCTGGAGGAGAGAGAGATCCACAGGCGGCAGCTTCGTCTAGGTATATGCAGCAAGAGGCTGTACGGTAGCCTTGGCAACAGAGCCAGAATGAGGGAGAGCGAGTGAGCGAGTGAGCGAGCGAGGGAGCTGGAGAGAGAGACTTTGTATGTGTGTGTGTGTATGTGTGTATATTAATCACATTGTGGGCACATAAATCTGTTCACACAGTCACATTACGGGGACTCACCTCCAAAAGATCACTCCCACATAGTAAACCATTGCATTTTAGGTTAAAGGATGAAGCTGGTGATATTCAACATTTTAATTACTGTCAACAAATCCTATACAAATGCCAAATCCAACAGCAAATACATCCTACTAACAAGTATTGAGTCACCATAGCCTGATATATCTTATTCCTCCTGGAGCCAAAAACTATTAAAGACAAATCAGTGAGGCACAACGCTGCACTATACGTTCCTTCATTACAATGAACATGGACACTGTTTATTTGAAGTCAGTCCTACACACACACACACAGTTCTGCTGCCGTAAATACTCATTAGAGTATGGAGTGTGTATTAGTCCACAAATTAAAATAGATCCAAACCAATGCACAGTTTACTCCTGTTTCATAAATGTTGGTTAAAAAGTGTTTAGCTTTTCTAGGAAATCATTAAGCCTCTTTATGAAAAATATCTTTTTATATTCTTTGTTTTTTTTTGTTTTGTTTCAAGATTTATGTCTTCAGTGAGTACAAATGGGTTTGGGGTGGAGAGCAAGCAGCAACATGCAGGGCTGCAAAATGAAGCAAAGGTTAAAAAAACAACAATACATGCAGTTCCTCTAATGGCCACTGGAGGCTGGCTCCAATAGTGAGTCAATCCTGATTGAGCCCCATGGTAAAATCCCCAACTTTAAAGCAGAAATAAACATGCACAGCCTAGTACAAAAAAAATATTTTGAAATTTTCACATTCTTGACAACTTTGCAAGGGATTTATTGTTATATACTCACCTATTTAATTTATATTAAGCTTGAAGTTCTGCATAATTAAAGGAATGGAAGCTCTGAGTGACAGGTGGATGCCTTCACAGGCGGCATGTTACATCAACCAGGCTTCAGCTCATGCACGCTCTGCCTCCTTGCCCATTTTTGGATTATCCGGGAGGTAGCCAAGATGGTGACAGCTGGAGCCACCACAGTGAGCTTAACAATGGCTCTTCAGGAACCCATGGGTGACGTCACAGAGACTACATCCATGGCTCGTAGCGTGCGGACGAGAGCCACAGAAAGGTATCGGAAGGTCCGAACATAGATGGACTAGCACGTTGGTGTTTTGGTCATGAGATTTTAAAAATATATTAAATTTCCATCTTTTTCTTTGAAGTCTCTATGAATGTAAGTCAATCCAGTGTCCTCCTACGTAAGTGACAGAAACACATTTGTGTATGTGTTGAGGGGTTGGAGTCGAATCATAACACATCACTGAGCAGTGAGCACCCCCCACTGTCACCTCCTCTGCTTCCAAGTTGTAGGCTCTGACTCCCACCTCTCACCCTGTTTCTCACTCCAGATCCCCCCCCACCCACTCATCAACACCCAGGTCTACATTTTTTCTAGTCTCCATCATTTATGTCGTCCCCATGCTTGCACTACTCTTACTTATCCTCTTGCACGGTGCCTCTTGCTTCCTATGCCCCCCTCTTCTCTGTTGCTTTCTCTCTCTTTCCTTACAACCTCCTGTCATTTCTCGTCTCTCCCCCCTTCAGTGTGCTGCGCTCTCTCTCTCTCCCTCCTTCCTGTCTCGCCATATGGTAGTCTTTCTCTGTCAGCTCTCTGAACTGAGCAGCAGAAAACAGCCACTATCTGATCAACACAAATACTGGGGAACACAAACACTACGTCATTTTTTCTGTCTCCCAAATTCAAATTTGATATATTGGCATACAGCGTTGCCAAAGTATGCTGTGTAAGGTTTACAGTGGTAGTATGATCATTCTGAATGTAAGAAAAAAAGACAAGTGGTGTGAACATACATATGTTACAAAGCATTTAAAGCTGAACTAACAGATTTGGGGCCACTTAGGAGCATCAGAAACATTCTGTAAACACACAGTCATCAGTGAACATCATCTTTAACTTAATTTAAACATTGTCTTTGTGTTTTTTTTTCTCTTTTTGACAAATTAATTACACTCAAAATTCAACTGAAGGGAATACGTGGTTATTGCAATATGTGTATATCGCAAAACACCCCTAGAGTCAAGGAAGCAAAGGTTTCACGTTGAAAAACAAACACATAATACATTATAATACACAAGGTGAATCATGGTAAAAAAAAAAAAAAAATCTCAGTAGAATAGTTTTAGTACTGCTACTGGTATCAGTTAAATTCATCTTTAACAAAATAATAAATTGTAGCAATAATAAAAATAATGATAATAAATGATAAATTGAATTGTAGGTCATGGAGGCATCTGTACTAAAAGGAGTGTTTCGTAACAAGTTAAAAACCCCTCAGCTGCTTTAATAATATTATTTAGATCGTTATTATTAGGATCGATTGAGAAGCACGTCTCCTCTCATTGAACGTTTCCTGTCCCTCTTTCTCTCTCCCTCCTCTCTTTACTATTTATGATCCACTTCAGAGTCCTCTCCTCTCCATCCATATATCTCTCCCACACACCCTCACCTTCCCCCGCTCCAATCAGCTAAATGAACTCCTCTGTCCTTCCTTATCTTCTTCTCCTCATCCCTTTTTAAAATGACCTCACCGCCCCATGTACACACACACACACACACACAAGGTCACGCAGTGTAAACAGTGAGTGCGAAAGCATCATCTAACCTAATTAATGATAGAGGAAAAGAGGCTGATATCCGGCGGCCTTGGGCTTTCTGGTTCTCTAGCAGCCACGCTGAAATATCAAACTGTGACATCACTTCCTCATTTTCCCAAGCTGCGCTGCACATTGACATTTTTCTGAATCCATTTTCCTGTAATGTGTTTGATTTTGTATGTTTTATAGGGAGAGGTAACAGAAATGTGAAAACAGGGACAGACACTGGACATTCTGATTAAGATGCAATACCTTTGCTGTAGAATTATAGCAGTATCAAAGTCACTTACACTGTAATTTGTCAAAATAAGAAAGCTAATAAGAGTGAAATAGAATTCTCTGTGAGAAGCAGCATTCTTCTGGTAATAAATGGAGGCATCTAGTGGTGCTAATGGCTCACTGCTGGTTCGCCTGGCAGCCAGCTGTCTCATCACAACACACCTCTGGAGTGTTTAGCTAAGTCATATTTAGTGTCGAGTTTTTAACAGCCTAATTAGGCTCAAAGCTTTCCCATCTATTATTAAACCGATGCCGATCTCAGATTTGACTGTGACTCATCATATCACATCCAGGTGAAGATGGCAGCTTGCAGACTGCCTATCTGGAGCCATAAAACACAGTCTAACTGAGACAGACAGGCTAATCTTGCTGCACATTTGCATCGGAGGGAATCAGGGAGTTGTTAAGTGTTCATCTGATGACCGCAGGCTGCTGCAGTCAGCTTGTTTCCTGTAGACACTCTGTGATACAGAGGGTTACATCTGTGGGTATTTACTTTTATGTTAAATGAAATATAGTGAGATCTATTCTGCCACAGGTTCCTAGGAATAAAACACTATAGCACCATAAAGTAAGACGCTCAGATACCTGTGTGATTACCAGTTAAAAAAGAAACTAATTAGGAACTCATTAAGGTGGAACTTTACTGAACAGTTGAATCATCCAGTTGCGCTGGTGGGAGTTTTTTAAACCATAACCCCTGACGTGTATCTTAGTTTGGGTCTGTGATGACTGCATCTGCTGCCACACAGCTGATTTAAAGTCAATAACCCTCCTGCACACACTTCATCATTTAGTTAGTGATTGCTTTAGTCAGTTTTTTGTATAATTTCTTTTTCAGCACTTTTTGAAGACGCTTTCTATGGGAAGCAAACATTCAATTTACACAGTATGCCATTCTGCAAGTTGGTTTAATTTGATATCAATGAATTTTCTTTGTCTTTGGGTTACCTGGATGATGACTTTCTTCCTGGTTGAGCAGAAGATGGGGGAGACGGTGGAGCTTATTTTTATGAAGGGGGTCAGGGGGTAAAGTTGTAGTTGTTGTGTGTGCTGTCCTCTTCTATGTGTCTTTGTTGGTTTAATCATTTAAAATAAGTGTCCCTCATGTCTCACTTTGTCAGGTACCAATCCAGGTTTTCAAACTTTAAACCTGTGTTGTTAGTGTTTTAGCTGTTTGTTCTTCGATAGAGGTCCATGGATGGATTACTGAATGGGCTAATGGCTCACAATGTCTCAGGGAGCCCCTGGGTCTTTACTTGCAGTCAAGGAGAAACAAAAAGAATACACAGCTACTATGAAAAAAACTCAGAACAACAACAAACAGATATAAAACAGCTACAAAGAGGCTGTGTTTGTCTTGCAGAGAGACAGTGGAGCCTTTTGCACGTCTGTGCCCAGGGACCTATTATCTCATCGTCCGCCCATGCTGAAGACCATACACATGTGTAACTAAGGGACTGTTTTAGAAATGGGGATTTCTACAAGACAAACAGATGTTTGAGTTGCAGCATGGGAAAAATAAGATCCTGCATCTTGGCCTCTGTTGCTTTTATTTCTGTTTTAAAACGGTCTCATGTGAGTCCTGCAGGAGTGTCCCTTTAATGAACAGCTGGCACCTTCTGAATGATCCCCGCTGGTAAAACTGGCGGTATGACCTTAAGTGGACTCTAAGTATTAACTTTTATGTGTTGTCCCATCTGATTTTAAGTAACTTATATCTATTATAGTACAAAGTCCTTGATTCAGAGGTATTCAGTAACTTAGGCACTTATTAGCTATTCATCAGTTAGCAGTTAGTTCCTGATTCACTCCTCACTCATTTCTTGGGAACCACTCTGCACTTTGTGATAACATGTTATCTGTAATACCAGTGAGATATTTTATTGTTATTATTAATATTATTATTTTAGGTTTTGCATGTTCCTGAATTCAAATGTCAGAAACACCTTTCAGTTCCTGTGTTGTGTTAAATACTTTGACCCTTCTCTGTCGCCTGAGGACCAAACATGTGAACCTGACTGTGGTGAGAAAAAGTGAAATATCTTAACATAAGCAAATTTTTAATTACAGAAAAGACTATCACATACAGTCAAACTAAAACAAGGGTTACATGGATTCATGACAGGATGACAGTTTGTTTGTTTATCCAGTAGTGTATATAGAAATGTGCAGGATTTATTCAATGTATCCTCATCATTAATGCATGTATGTTTGTGAGCGAGAAAGAAGAGTGTGAGTCAATCTGTGGTTAATCTTGGCAGCAGAAAATACTGAGGACTCAGATGTCTTTAATAGAGTTTTTTAATGAACTGTGCAGAGATAATGTCTTTCCAGGGCATCTCCACCCTCGCTGCAGGGCTCTGTCACAGCGACCTCACCCCCCCCCCGCTGTTGTTAAGTAACCCATTTTCTACATTGTACGATCCCATCGAGGGACGAGACTTCAGATGGGACAATTTCAAACGCTAGATTAGGAGTCCCTGTTTACTCCAATGTTTAAATCCAAACAACAAGCTCTGACAGCGAGGATGTAAACACACATGTTCATGGGTCAGAGCAGCAATTATGATCATTTGCCCGACATAAATAAACAGATGAGAGACAGTTATGCAGATAGAGCGATGGAGAGCAAGAAGGCATGTCCTGCTCTGATAGCTGCTGTGAAGAATTTTGTATAAGCATCATTTTCCCAAATCTAAACACTGTGTACAGTTTAATCCATGCATCTGCAGTGTGTAAAGCCTCTGCAGCTCTGTTGATTTAAGAGTCAGAGGAGTGTGTTTAAGTTTTGAGATTGAGAAGAAAGAGAGGCAGAGTGGTGGGGAAGTACAAATGCATCAGGAGGAGTGAGACCTCTGATGGGGCAATAGCAACATGCAAACTACTCTCAGGCTGCATCTTTCAACCACTTCATTGTGACTTTTCACTAAATTCCAACCCTTTGTCTGTGACCTTTTCAACTTTTAGGTTGGCTACTTCTGGCTAGCTAGTCCCATTTAAACTGTTTAGTACCTTGAGCTAACTATTTTCGTACACCTAGCCACACCTTTATGTGTCTTAATCTAACTATGTAGTTTTGGTGCCCTAACCTAACCACACTAGGACCATTTTATGTTTGCAGCAGCCTTTTATTAAACTTAATCTAAAGTTTTTTAATGATATCTCACTGCACTGTAACTTTAATTTGAACTTAAATGTGTTTCTCTATATTGATTTGATTGCTTTTACACTTTATATGTTTGATGTAAAGTACTTCGAATGACCTACTGTTGAATCGTTTGATACAAATAAACTTGCCTTGCCATAGAGTGTGTGTCGTATAGTGGGTATGTCCTGTAGCATTATGCTACTTTAAGAATTAAGACTTTGTGCCATCAAATAATAAATAACAACAAACAATAACAGCGTATTTATATAGCACTTTTAAAATACTCAAAATTACTTGTCCCAGATTTCATGCATTCTTTCTTTCTTTTTAATACTACTCTACAGTGTTTTCCCTGGCAACTGCATAAATACCCCCTGGGAAGCAAGTTCCCCTGGTTGGGAGTCACTTGGGATGATAAAACTACTAATGTTTGTGCTGTAATGTTTAAATGTTGTGAAACAGGTCTGGACTTCACATGTTCTTGGCCTGCAGACAGTGAGCAATAAAAAAAAGAACTAGAGCCCTGTTATTCCTGGTTATTTTAAGCATGACGAGCATGCTGAGCGCAGCAGTTGAGTCTCCATGGAAGCTCCCACACAACTCTCCATAAAACTCACAGTATGGATCCTGTCAGACTGGGTCACGACCCCTTGATTAAAATACTGCAGAAGAGTAGCTCCCTTTTCCCTCCCTGCTATTACTAAGTTTGAGGCCAGTCAGAGTCAAAGTTATGAAGCTGGGGTTGCCAGCTCACAGTTGTGCTCCGGTCATCACCAACAACCTTTAGAAGAAATTAAACATCTTGTAACCACAGGACAAAAAGTGGTTGAATTTATAGTAAAACTTCTGAAAAGAGAGAAAAGACAAAGAAGACAGGCTCTGTCTACTTCTACATTCAGAGACGGATAAACCATGATACATAAACATAATTAATTGGGTATTTCCTTGGGTGTATACTTTGGAGGCAAAGAAAAACCAGATTGTGTCAGCAAACACTGAATTCTTTCTTCTTTAATTCCAGCAAGTTTCAGGCCATTTTCATATCAAAGAATCATTTTATCACACTGAGGAAAAGGTTGGGTTCACTTGGATTGGAACCATTTCAAAACATCCTCCCAATTATCCCAAACTTGGAATAATATTCAAACAAGCCCGGGTCAAAACCTAGTATAAGGCCGGAGCCTGTCAATGTGCTTAACTGTGTCCAAACTGTTGCTGGTATAGCCAGCGTTGGTGTCTATAATGTGAATCCCTGGATATTAAGTGAATATCACTTGACATGGTTCAGCCTGGTTTGAGACATTAGAACCACTTTAATTACAACAGCAATAGTCCAATGTCCTTTCTGTCCCATCCTAATTATATAGCCGTGCTGATTCATGTAAGAGCGATGGCCAGTGGGAAAACTCTAACTGAACTGTCATGACTCACTTTGACCAATGGTGTAATTTCTCAGTCAGTGACTCAGAGACAGACTTGCCTTCCAGCCAAAAAGACCTTGTTTGTGTATCTTATGTCAACAGATTCAGCAGCTCAGAGAGGAAAACTTTCTCATATACCTAATGATATATATACATAAAATATTTATTCTTATCCAGAAGTGACGTGTGTGACCAATATGTCTTCATATTGATTCTTATGTTCTTTAACATCCCAAACAACCATCACTTCTACTTCTCAAACACATTCTTCTATTGGAACATTTCTTTATCTCCTCCAGTTTGAGTTTGTGGCCGGCAGCCAATGTATATAACCATTTTGGCTTAATTAGGAAATTCCTCCATTGTCTTCATTATTTGGCCTGGAGTGAGAAATGCTTTGGTTTCTTTCCTGCTACTAACTTCAACATCCAAAGGATCACCTCTTAAGACTGATGCTTGAACTTGAGCCGGGTCGCTTTGTCTCTGCCTGTGCTGCTCTTTGAAGCTCTTCCCAGCTTACTCCAATAACATGTGAAATAAAAAAAATACAGTCAATCATCATAAAGACACCAGCTGATGTAATCAGACCTCTTTTCTTCCTTCTTTTCTGCTTGTTATTTGATTCACAGACCTAACGTAGCAAAACTGCAGCACATTGACAGAAGCTGGCCGTGACTAGGTTTTTATAAATCACCTGAAAATATATTTGCATAAAAATAGGAACTTGTCTGTTCGTGGAAACATGCTTGATTTGCATTTGGTCTTGTTAAGAGTAGGCCTGTGTGCCTAATGACACACATGGGACCTTGTCCTTACCTTTATTTGTGGATAAGCATGGACCCATATCAAATAACGGAAAAGAACAAATGCGACATTCGTTTGCATTTCTTTTTGCATTATGTGTGTAAATTAAACAAAAGTTTCTTTTGTATCCCTGTTTGCACTTCACCCTGAGGGAAGGGGAAATACAAACAGGATGAATGAGTGCACCTAAATAAAGCCGGCATGCAAACTTTATATCTTGATAGCTGTTTAACCTTACTGCACAAGAAAGAGATAGTCAAACAAAACAAAACACAGTCAACTTTTTTCTTGCTTGTTAAATGAGGGACGGAGAGACAGGCTAGCCATACCCTTTTGTTTGTTCTTTTATTCTTTTGTCCTTTTGCTGAGCTTTAATCTGCAGGAGAAGGGTCTTGAGAGACTTGAGCCACCTTCTCTGTTGCAGCCCTGTGGTTCCTACCTTGGAGAACTTGTGTAGTCTATGCAGTGCCAGAGACGATCAAGATACGTTTAGCATGCAATGAGTTTCGTTTGAATACGCCCCACAACCAACCTCCACCAACAGCCCCAAACGTAAAGAATATAGCCCTGATATACTTAACTCAGAAAGTAGATAACGTAACGTTAAGCAACAAATCAGTAAGTAAATAAGTAGTGCTAACCTCACCCTACACAGCAGCAGAGATTCAACATGTCATCTCAGAAACAAATGCTATTTCAGTGATTTTATAATGACTTGGCAATTTCATCATATCTCTATGCAACAATTCATTCATTATGTCTTGAATAAATAACAATGAGGACTAGAGAGAAAGGCAGAGAGTGACAGAGTGGATGGTTTTAAGTGAGGATAAAATGTCACCAGGATGAGTGGACTTCCTGATGGGGCATTTACAAATGATGCTCTCCAATACTTGGATTACACCATTGACATTTTGGAGAGTAGGTGGGAGCGTGAACATCCAAAGTGAAGACCTCTGGGTTTATTTCTGCAAATGTGAATAATGGATGACTCGTGAACGTTTATGCAAAGGGAAAGTTCAGAAGTGATGACGTGTCTTTTCATCCAGTTTTTAATATATTGCATATGTGGCTAAATGTTGAGAGAGAAAAAAGGAGAGTTGGGGTAAAGGGAAGTTGTGAAGAACATTTTACAAGAGACTAGAAATAACCCTGTGCACTGTAATAGAAAAACTACATCCTTGCAGACATATGCTGAAACTGACCATGTTATGTTGAAAAGAGAACAGACTCAGACACAGATTGGTGTATTTGAAGTAGTAAAAGCAGAACAGATGGTGCTTACATAAAACCAAAACTGGTGTCTGAGCAGCACTGTATGTACAGTATAAAGACATTATAGCTTCAGTGCTCACAGGCTGGGGTGTTGAGGTTTAAATGATGTGTACATGTTTATGAATTCATGCAAATAACATCATTCCTTCTAAATCCCTCTATCAGCATCATCTCGCTGCTTGATGCTTGATCTCCTGACAAACACAGTAAAAAAACATATACTGTATAAGGCAAGAACAGCACAGGCCTGCAGAAAAACACAGACAAACACACTGCGACGATCCCCAGAGGATTACATAACATTTCCTTGGGAATGCTGGGTCACAGTGACCAGTTCCTATCATCTCCATCTCCATTAGTCATCATCAGCAGGCCTTTTACAAAACAGCCACTCTGAAGCTGTCCGTCACAGAGCAGTGGCAGCTTCGGCATCCAGTGTACTATTTAAAGGTCAGGAAATCACCCACTTAACACAGCACATCTTTAGCGATGCAACACAAGTATTAAGAGGTGTTAATGTTGCATGAACACATCGCAGCAATTCACAGCTCGGTAAACCGTCCTGCCACTTTGGAGACTTGAAATTATAATTGTTTCCAGTTTTTTATGAAACTTGAAGAAATTTTCAGCCAAAATCAGTTGTGTAAAAGGATTAAGTGTCGAACTCTTACTACAAATGTGTGTTGTTTGCATATAACAGAGGCTGTATTCTACTTGATTTCAGCCTGTTGAAATATATTCACTGTGATAAAAAAAAATAGTACTGCAGCTAATCCAAGTTTCTGTTGTTCTTTTGCATTATATGTTCAAAAGCTTGTGATAGGATATGGCTGCATATGATACAGAACAGATTTGAGATTCAGGGTCTTGTCCGAGGTTAACTGATTACTGGCTGACCTGGTGTCAGGGAGGTCAGGGGTAACATCACCTAAAGTGGTTCATGTGGATCCATGTGAGGATGACTGATGCAAAACAGCAAGATACACATGTGCTGATTTGGATTATTTGATGATTTTCCGTACTGTGGTTGGGGGAAGCAGAGGGGGGCTGTAGTTGTTATAGTTCAGAGAATATAACTTTGTGTTTTCTACTCTTTCATCTTCAGTGGCAGTACTCACCACTTCCTGGTTCTCCTCAGCAGGGGGCGGGGAGAAAACCTTCAAGTATGCCCCAGCACCTGCTTAAGAGCTCCAGGATCCAATCATTAGGATTAAAGGGGGGAGTGGATATACACACAATGCTGATTTTATCGGTTATTGTTAGTGTAAGTGTTATTAATTCACAGATAGGAATTTGTATTAATGTTCCCTATGACCAGCAGGAGAAACCAGGAAAGGAAAAGAATGTTATTTGCCCCTATTAACCAATACATCAATGACAAATTTATTAACTTTCTTACATTCATAGCCACTTCATTTTAGCAAGGTGTGTCAAAGCAACCAGGGTTTGAACTTCTCTCTCAAACTCTTTCTTCATTCTTTGCATACAACTTTTCATGTATCTTCAGCATCACGTAGTAAAGCCTGCCAGGCTTTTTCCTCACCTTCGATGTGCTTTTAGAAGTGTTTTGATGATGCATTGTACAAAGTATATTGTTTAAAACTTGGTCAACCCTTTAAAGGCCCACAGCCCCAGTGGAGTGTCTGAGCGTCCATCAGATCAGACTGTGGTTTGATTGGAAAACAGAGCATTGCTGTATTATCTTCATTAAATCTGTGATATGAACATTTATAACTTGAGCACAGACTTTTAAACTTTTAAAGAATAAAACGTTCTTACAAAGGCTGACAGTGATAGCTAATGTGAAGGCACACAGAAACTTAACAGGAAAAGGAGAGGAAAAAAGGAACAAAAACAGAACAACAATAATCAAATTTTTGGAATTGATCAGAACATGTAGAATTCCATTTTGTCTTTAAATGATCACAAGTTTCTTTAAAAAAAAAACTTCTATGTGGTGGATTTTTTTAGCTGTTTTTACAGCCAGCCATGCTCAAAAGCTGTTATTTGCTATTTCCTGTACAGCGCTCTGTGACAAAGCTGATAAAAATGCTCTATAAATAAACATTACATGACAAGCCCATATCATGCACACTCCCTTGTTTTATTTCATTTCTGCTTCTTTAATGGAAAGAGATGAGGTACAGAGACATAACAGTAAAAAAAACCTTTACTACACTGAAGTATGTATGTATTTTAGTCTTTCAGACTTTAACACCTCCAGCGCTGCTCGTCTGCAGTCTGACCTTTGACAAAAATTTCAACTATACTGATGATCTGGTGGCCCCAGTGTGTCTTTTGTTCTTTTTCAACAGGCTATATATTTATTTAAACATTACCATGTTACTCCTATTGTGAAGTGATATCATTAAATATACAAGCATCTTTTTTATTTTCTTCCAAATATTCAGGTAACATGTTTGTAAAGGTCAGTATTTTTTTATTCATGATCTTTTCGGTTGTTTTTCATATTATTATGTATTTCACCCCTGAAGTCCCCTCTCCTCCACGATTTCCTTCTTTACGACCATACTAATGTGAAGTCAGTGGCTTCTCAGTGCAGCTAGCCCAATAACTTCAGGGAACTTTCCAAAAACATTTGCCTTGGCAGCTCGGCTCTCTGTGGCATTAGTAAAGGGACCCCTCGGATGAATTCCTCCACCCTGCGTGGCCAAGTTATGGCAAGAATGCGGGGTGACTCTTTCTCATTTCTGCATGAGCGGGCAGCCCTGTGTTGTGTTCAGTGGACGCTGTGATAGTGAAGCAGAGAGGGGGTGAAGTGATGATGAGAGGAGTGGCACACTTCACTAAAACTTCCCGGAGTGACGCGGCTGGCCGCCGCTCCTCCCCGTTAACAGCGAGGAAACAAAGTTCCCCTCTTCTGACTTTTAATCCTCCCGATGTAGCGACAGATTGACGGACAGTCTTTTCAAGCGACGAAGAAAGTTTGGACATGAGAGCGCTGAACTGGTAGAAAAGTTCAACCTTTTTCCCCAAAGCTTGCGGCATCATGACGCTGCGCCCCGGCGGCTCTCTGCGGACTCTGCTGCTCCTCAGCGCGCTCCTCAGGGTAAGAAAGCTTTCATTCATTTACACTTTAAGCAGAATTGAACCAGGTGGTGTATGTGTGTTTTTGTTCCCCCCTTCATGACAAGAAGACGCTTTGTTTGGATGATGATGGTCGGTTCTTATCACGCGGATGTGGCTGCACCTGTTGCGCAGGTAGCTGCTGTGCAGGAAGCTGAGCTCAAACTTCTGAGAAAAGTTTCTGGAAAAAATAAAAACAGCTGCAACACAATTTAATTCACAGAGAGTTTGATGGAAGATGAGAATGTCATGGCGTGCTATTACAAGAATAATGGTCCTTTGAGAGTTTCAATTGGATTCAAATTTATGTCAGCAAGTAATTAATACACCCACCTTCAGTTGGGGAAGTGTAACAATGGCGTGTTATTTATTAGGAGATGTGGATTGCATATATTAGTCTAACGATGTATGAAGATAAGAATGCATTTTTAAGTATTTCATTCTTTTATAATAATCAAGTCTAATGAGATCAGACAAAACTTTTCAGTGCAAATCTACAGAAGTTAATTGACAGCAGCTTCGCCTGCAAATCCCTGTCTTACTCTTGAGTGTGTTAATCGAAATAACTTTGCAGTATATTATTACATACAATTATTTACAGTGTGCTGTAAAACTTTCTAGTGTAATTTTCCATTAAATTCCTTTAAATATTGGCATTCCCTTAAAGTGTTGTAATCACATTTTTTCACACAGATTGCATTGCAATGTACAGTAAGACACAGCATGACATCAGTACAGCAGAATACTGTTCAGATGTGGCTGTAAACCACCTCTAAGGTTTACAGTACTTAGGAATCTCATTTGGGAGTTATTTGTTCGACACAGATCAGTGACCTGACCTGTGGTGTGAAATGTGTTAGAAATCCATCCTCCTGAACAAATCTTACATAACAGTTCGACCAGGGCCCACCTGTCCTCGTCCTACTGGTCTTTCTGGAGAGAGAGAGGGAGAGAGAGAGGGTGAGAGAGGTTGAGAATGGCATGTGAGGATGTGTGTGGCCAACACAAAAGGGTCAGGAATGGAATGAGGTGCAGCTCAATGTCCCTGTCACTCCTGCACACACAGCTCACACTCAGTTAGGTACAAATTAGTGTGATGGCAGGCAGAGAGAGGTGTCAGGACCTCTGGTCACTCAGCAGACAGTAGTGGATTGTATAACTGTACTGAAGTTCTAATCCAGGTGTAAAAAGGTTACATATAAGGTTTTTTTCATTAATCAAAGGTGTTCCTTAAGAGACCTGATGCTGATTCCGCGCATTCACACCACAAATAATCCGCGCTTCATTTTGTCAGAGCTGAAGTGTGTTACATCCAAACGCCCGTTTTAGGGAAGCTCAGAACCTGAACTGTCTTTATCCCACTGCTATACCTGTGATCACTTTTACACATTGAACACCTGTAGCGTTCACTTCCTGCACACAGGACAGAGTTTTATATTGACAAAGAAGCTGTTTTTTAAAGGAGCAAATCAAAAATGCATATTGCATATGACTTCTTATCTGTAGTGCGATTTATTTAATCTGAATTGTTTTGGTGTGAGTTTTGGGCGTATTGGCTGTGTAGATGCTTGCCTTCTTTAGATTATACATACTGTCGGTTGTGGTTTATGAAACGCCTTAAAACACTCACACTGAAACAATCTGGAATAATAAACAAGCACGACAGGCAGGAGAACTGTCCCTTTAATGTGTACCGACGACATCGCAGCCAATATCTGATCCCCTAAATTAAATCTGTATTGGTACAGATGTGGATGTGGGGAATTGGAATGGAGCAAATTATATAGATTCCTTACAGCCTTTGATATAAAGAAAAAGACCAGAAACACTTTTTAACAGATGAATGAAAGCGATCTCTTGACCGTCTTCTCTCTAAGGCAGTAGTTGTGGTGTGATGGGATAATGCATCAAAACCCGTAAAACTGTCAGTGATGGTTTCCTGTAACAGTAATGATATTTGCCACTTTTTACACCAGAACCCATCACAGAGGTTTCAGATTTGAAAAGAAGGCGCTGACCTACAGTTTATTTGACCTTTTTTTTTTAGAACTTGTTAATTAATGTGCGAGGTTAATGTTTATAAAGTTTTCACATCCTGCAAAGAATCTTAATCATTTATATACAGACTGTCATTTGAATCAGAAAATGGAATATCTACACACAATCCATTTATAACCTGTTGCCTTCATCCTCTCAGATCGATTACAGAATCGATTACATCAAAGTTTACAGTTACATTACTCTCAGGTACAATTTTACTTTAATTTGTACCCATTCATAAAACTAAATTCAACTTTAAGTGCCAGAATCGTTGGAAATACAATAAGTTGCGTGCGTGAATGTTTTTTTAATTGGCACATATGTTGGGGATGATTCTGTATTGTTTTGTTCGGTCAGGATAATGTTGTATGATACAAAATATAATTTTAACAATGAAGTAATCATGATGAAGACTGGGAGGTTGAGAAAAATCTATATCACTTCTAGTGTATGCTATATTTAGAATATTTTCACTGCTGTACCTTGCCGTGAGACTGTTCTCCGCTCTCTTTAAAGCCACCAGACTCCTTTGACAAAAACAGTAATTTTACCTTGCATAACACAGTCTACTGCTGCCTCGATAGGTTAGTCAGTTTGTGTCACTGTGTGACTTTAATTAATCCAAACTAACCACAAAACACCACTGAGGGTAGTAATTCACTGTCTCGCGGTGAAACTGACTGTATGAGTTTAAATAATGTGGTGAAAGTGCAGCGGCTCGTTGACTAAATCAACTTCTATGAAGAGTACACACGCTGAGCAGAGATGAAAACAGGCCGTCCAGTTCACATGCAAATGTGACTCTACCACCATCACAGTTAGATTTATAGTCTAAAGACAAAGTCAGTTTATAGTCTCTGATTCTGGGTTTAACTACGTGCTTCAGATCATTTTCATTGTGTTGTACAGTTTAGAGCAGCAGTGTCAAACTGATCCGAGCAGAAGCACACCTGAATCAAGTCATTCATCACTCAGCTGATAAGTTGTATCAGCTGGGCTCCTGCTCGGCTGGAACAAAGACCTGCAGCCACTCGGCCTTCTCATGGATCATTTTGACTCCTGTGTTTTAGAGGGGCTTCAGCTTCTGTACTGCGATGTACAGTGTACAGTCACAAGAGGGATTTAAATCAAGTCGTTTGCATTTTTCAGACCACTAAAAGTTTAGTGCTGGACGAAGCTGCACTATATGTATCGATTCAGTGAGCAGCAATATTATATATTTCATTCATTTTAAGTAAAAAAAAACTGTCTTTTTTTATTTAAATGTCTGAAAGAGCTAAGTAATAAAATGATCAAATCACGCTGTAGCTCTTTATGAATTTAAATAACTGACTAATCAAATCACATTCATACTGTGGCAGACTTTGTCATTTCTCCTGTCTTCCAAAGAACAGATAAAGATTATTGTAATGAAACTTCTGATTGAAGGTGCGAGGGGTGCACACTATAACTTGGGATGTGATCCAAAAGAAATGCTCCAGTTAATTGCACACTTAAGAGACACGACCGTCAGGACTTTCTTGTTCAGAGACTAAACCTGCTGAGCTGAATCTTGTCTTTTGATGAAATCAGAGATTAGAGAGATGTGATTTTCTCCTTTGCAGCTTGAGCCCTCCAGCACATTATTTCTTTTACATGTTGTCTGTCAGTTTCTAGTGACTTTTAAGCACTGGATCGTTATTATTTAAACATGTTGAGGAATTGTTCACTGCACACAGGAAAAGCGCACTTCAGACGAAGAAAAAAACTTGTTCCAAAGTTGAAATTATTTATTCCATCATACCAGCAAAGGAGGCAGAGGCATGTTGAGATAGGATCTTTTAGTGATGTTTATTGCCACACAGAGCAAAAAGGGAAAACAACATTATCTGATTGTTTTCTTATTGTTCTCTTTTCCTTAATTGATCTTAGTCTCTCCGTGGTTGTGTTGACGTCTCCTGTCTTCGCTGCTCTCACGTTAACAAACAGTCCTGGGTCCGGCTGTGTGTCCCTACTTCCTTGCAGAACTTAGGAAGCGGCTGTTGTGATGAGTGTTACACCTTTTGTGTTCCTTGGTAGTCATGGAAACTAGTCAGAGAGGACGACTTTCAAATCATAACTTCTTAGTTATACTTAATACCAGGGCCGGTTAGAGAAACAGCATGTCTTTGCTTTCCAATAGTGTGTGCATGTGGTTTATCATACTGATCGTATCAGATGTTACTTTTAGTTTTGTCTAAAAAATGTAAATTTTAGTGGCTAAAAGCACAAGGAAGTTACAGTGGAAAAGGGGAAACTGGTTTGCTTCCCTGAATTGTTTTTTGTTTTTGGATATCGACATTTTCCATCATGAACATGTTTACAACATTATTAATCCATACGTCACAGTCTGTAAGTCTGTGTTCGGGTGTTGTATTTCCAGCTGTGTTTTGTCTTTAAGAAGGTCACACAGAGTCACACAAAAGAGAATATTTGATGTTAAAAGTCAAAATTAAATGCTTAACATAATGAAATTAAACGTAATGATCGTATAGTGGAATATTTCAAAACATACCCAACACTTTAATAATGCAAAATTAAATTTCATATAAGTCTGAAGTCAATATTCCTGGTAAGGTGTTCTCTTTTATTATGTTTGCTTCTTGTTTTAAATTATAGTTCCTCATAGGCTTGTCTGTGCCATGATGCTTGTCAGTCGTCTCTGTATCTGATAGGCCGACTCTGCTCAGTCCTCCACCTGATCTCATGATAAAAGAATTAACCTGCTTTTATAATCTAATTTTAGTTTTATAGGCGTATATTTACCTGGTGATAAGAATAATGTTTGTTAGGATACTGTTCTGTTATAATGACATTAATATGTTCCCTTCCTGTGCGTACATCTGCTCTAAAAGATGTCATTGGTGGTACTCGATAACTAATAAACTCAGGATAACAGTTGTACGCGAACAACACATTTATTTATATAAAATTCAATTGATTTACTGGTTTAATAAATGTGCCTGTTATCTGTTTAATCAAATATTCAGTATTATTCCATATTCTACTCTATTTGTCTATTCCCCTGCTGAATCTAATGTCCCTATGGCGACCATTAAAGTTTGATATATAAGTGTTCCTTATTAAATTTATATATGATTAAACAGAACTGCTGCATTAACATAGTAATGCATAATTCAGTCTTTCATTCTGATTCCTTTAATGACTCTGTGCTCTTGGGCACTTCCAGCTCCTCTGCTTGAAATAACACATCCATTCAGTGTAAATGCTGTTTGTCTTTTTCTCTTTAGCGCCTTATTATGACATTTGTCAGGCCTACATACACTGAAAATCAGTTTGAAATGGGAATAAAAATAGGACCAAAAAAAATAAAGCCTGGTTTGTTTGGGTGCAGTCTAGAGAGAGTGCGTGCAAAGTCACACCCTGACACATTAGTGACCCAGGAAAAGTACAACACTTTGCATGATTATGTAGCCTTTCTCTGTTCCCATCTGCTGTATCTGTTTCTCTCTCTTTCTCTGTTTGAGGCCTCCTGAAATGGGGGAACGGTGACGTTGCTATCAGTGGAAGAAATCTTGGAACAAGGAAACATGACGTTTTTTCTAAAACTTACAAGAAGTGGTCCATTTGTGATCATGGACTGATGCATGCAGTTTTCTGGCTCGCTGCTATTCTATTGCCTTGAGCCGCTGGAGACATGTGACGACTTCATGACGTCTGATCTGAACACAAGTATCCCTCTACGGCATGTATTCTTCTCTCTGAATCCAGATTAGAAAGCTTGCATCCCATTATTAATCTAAAGTGCAAAGTCACAAGTGAAGTATTCTTTGGTGGAAAGCTGCGCCCTCCACCCACTCTCCAAGGCCCTGCAACTGTATCAAGGGTTTTAAATGAGCATCCCCAAACATGCTGCCGTCGACCAGGGATTCTTCTGGCAGCTCAGTGTGTCCGAGATGAGTTACAAAGAGTCCCAGTTCCCAGTCCATGTAAATGAGACACAGGCTCCTCTCTCTGCCTCAAAGGCCGTATTGTCAGCAGATAGCTATCAGTTTACCAGTGGCCTCCGAGCCAGTCATGGCCAGGCAAAGCTTGAGTGGGGATGAAAACCTATTATTTTTTATTTTGCTCTTGTGTCACTCATACTGCCTTTCCAGACGGAGTGTTTCTAGTCAGATTTTAATGCCCTGACCTGTTAGTACAGGGTGATTTTATTACAGACTGTAATGTGGCGTTGGTACAATATGTAGTTTA
The DNA here is from genome assembly GCA_903364295.1 of Serranus cabrilla. Taxonomy (NCBI): domain Eukaryota; kingdom Metazoa; phylum Chordata; class Actinopteri; order Perciformes; family Serranidae; genus Serranus; species Serranus cabrilla. The sequence continues at coordinate 88,710 of CAFUXE010001610.1, read as the reverse complement.
AGAAACGTTCTGAGCAATAGTGGAGAAACAGCTCTAAGGATAACAGTATGAACGTGTTCAGTAAATATTCAAAGTGAGCTAAGTAACTGGTGATGTGTTCACTTACTGTTAAAATACTGAAATGCCTTTAACTTAAATTAAGTTAAATCATGTAGTTACAACATGATTGAATGGCCATTTATTAGCGGTTATTATCCCCGTAAGTATGGGTTGTTATCAGCCCATGCAATGAGCTCCTTTATCATTTATTATAGTACGTTTATTTTGTTGGCGCCATCTAGTGGCCGGAGTGTGAAAAGAAAGGCAGAAAAGAAGGCAGCAAAGTATAAAGCATGAAAAGATGCTCTCGATGCAGGCAGGAGGTGGATAGGTCCAGTGGTGGAAACAGTATTCAGATCCTTTACTTCAGTAAATGTACTGATACTAACTTGTGAAATGACTCCACAACAATTAAAAGTACTGCATTCAAAACCTATCAAAATGTACTTAAAGTATCAAAAGTAAAAGTACTCATTATGCAGAATGGTCCCACTCAGATTGTTTAATATATTACAAATATATTGCGTATATAGATTGTTTGTATTGATTCATTCATTTAAGCAGCATTTTAATTTAGTAAATATAGGACTCATTATAATATACTGTTATGAGGTTTAATAAATAATAAAAAATCTTGATCTGAAAAATTTTTAAGCTGGCAGCTAAATGTAGTGGAGGAAAAAAGTAAAATATTTGCCTCAAGTAGTATAGAGTATAAGGTTGCATAAGAATAGAAATACTGGACTAAATGTAATTAAGTAGAATACTTGAGTAAATGTACTGAATCACTGAATAGGTCCAACAAACTTTTCACCCAGTAGTCCTCCTCATACTTCACTCGCAGTTTCTACCTGCTTTGGCACGTAGCGATGATAGACAGGTGGTTCATCCAATCAGCTGCCAGGTATTTTTTTTCAATGTGGCTGCCTTTGTTCAAACAGTTTCCATTGACTGCTTCTCTGTTGGCTCCTTGTAACGAACCATGTGGCTGAATTAGGTTATGTTAATTCATGTTCCCCTCAGGATGAAACTGATCATGCTGTCCAGGGTCACATGAACCTATCCCATCATACATTGTTCTTCTGAGTCTCCACTTAAAGGGAAAGGACATATATAACCATATTTCCTTTGACAGTTTAAAGGCAGTAATTACACCCTTTAATACAGCACAAAGAAGCCAGTCACTAATAAAACAAAACCTACAGTATGCTTTCTCTGCTCTTCCTTCGCCGCAGACGAGCGCACATCACACCCCACGCTCCACTTTAACACATCTCAAACATCACACTGATCACACTTCCATACCCAGTGTGACTGCCTGGTGTCCAGAGTCTGTGGGTGTGGGTATGTACGCATTCATGCACATCTTCCTCCTGTTGCATGGCCAGCAGCATCAGGAGGAAGCTGCGATGGCGAGTGCATTGTGCTCAGATGGGTATCTGCAGCCAGCAGCTCTGCACTGTGCACAGTTCTGGGAACAGTAAATACTACGTCACTCATTTCCATAGCCTCTGATGTGGCCCGCGATAGCAGCGGTAGGACTGCGGTGTGGGAGGCTGATACTGTACCTGGAGACAAACACACTCATAGCTAAAGCAGTCAGGCGTAGGGAGTTTTTGGAGGCAGTCGATATTTTTAGACGTGGCTTTCACATGTTTTTTATGATTCATGTTCCTATAGTATTCCACAGGAGGATGCTCAGATTGGAGATTTGTGCCATTTGTGGTCTCACTTTCAAATATATACTGTATGCTGTATACAGAATGCATATATATAAACCATATCTAAAGAGATCATCTGCATGTAGAAAAATAATCAATCTACAACAGATTTGGTCCATTAGAGGAGAAAAAGAGAATTAACATTTTTCTGTACCTACTTTATTTGTTTGTTTTTTACTCACTTACATGTATTCACAGTTATGTTGCTGCAGACTATCAGTCCTGGCAGAAAACTGAACACCAGAGACGAGTTTTGTGCAGGCATTGTGGTATTGAATATAATGGTCCTGTTGGGAATAATGCGGGTGTTTATTCATAAATATAGACTACTGATAGCAGTGGAATGTAACTAAGTAAATGTACTTAAATACTGTGCTTGGTTACAATTTTGAGGTACTTTTACTTTACTTCAGTATTTCCACATATGTAACTTTATACTTCTACTTCAATACATTTAAGAGGCAAATACACGTTTAGGAGATTGTTCATGTCTCTATATATTTCTCCCTTATTGGTCAAAACTTAACAGTAGATAATACCCAATTTGCATATTTAAACATATATTTTCAGAAAATGTACTAAAATGCACTCTGAAGGGGTTTTACAGAGGGGTTTGTTCATATATCATTTACATTTAATTACTGAAACATGGAGAATTGAATTGAAAATTGATTTTGCCGTGAGGGAATTACATACGGCACACTACAGAGGAAGGAACAATACAATCTGTAAAGTGAAGTTTTGGCAGCAGCATTGCTCAAAGATGGCTTGAACTGAACTTGGACCGGTTTAAGTGAGACAAGCGTTGATTTATTGGCCAATGTCGTGCAGCTCTTGTCCTCCTTTATTTGACCCTAATGAGCTGGAGGTACGGAGCACAGCATAGTGCTTAACTTAAATGTTCTTTATGTTGTTGAGACGTGTTATCAGGGGTCTCTGGGTGGGCTCAGGAAATGACAGGAAGTTATGTTAGAACAGTAACAATGAGTAGGTCGCCCACAAGCTTCTGAGGCAATGAACTTTAAATAGAGAACAAGCTGCCAATTCATTAGAGGCTGACAGAAGAAAGTGAGATCTCACCACACATCATACTTGATATTTGCATCAGGAGAGGAACTTCTGCATTTTCTAGTGGAAAGTTGAATAAACAGACAGAAAAAAAAATATTTTTATACTCACCCTGTCACAACTGTGGTGGACTCGCTAATTAAACACATGGACATGTGATAATGTCATATGATGTAGTGTGGTATGGTTTGCAGCCACTGGCTCCCACAGTAACATCTCTCAGGTTGAAGTTGGGTTGAGCCATGTTGGGAATTACCAGATAAAACAGGTGAAAAGCTCTTGTTTAGATAAAAAAAGATTAGCAGCCTTGTCTCCAAAAAATTACATTCCCATGCAATACAACTGCATTTTCAATACATTCTGAGGGAAACGTATATTTTCCTTCTTATTATGTTTGTTTTCAAAATGTTTGGACATTTGGAAAAGTTTGGATATTGTGTGAAACTTAAGTGCAAAGCATTAATATTAACAGAATGCATCAAATAGTTACAAAAACAAAAATGTATCAGTTTGGACATGAATATGTTGTCTTTGTACAGTCTTCGATTGAATGCCTGTCAAAAAGGATTAGTATCCGAGCAGATGTCTTCTTTTCCGTTAAATAACGTCCAGGAAAGTGTTTTTGTAAGACATTATGATGTCACAGTGAAACTGACCTTTGACCTTTGGATGTTTACTTCAACATTTCATCCTAGACATTTTATGTAGAATTTGTCTTGATAAGAAAATGTATTCTTGAACTATGGCCAAAACACATTTTGTGACATCACCATGACCTTTGACCTATGACCTATGACCTAGATAGATAGATAGATAGATAGATAGATGAAATCTGGTTCGATAGATTAGAAAAAGAAAAGGAAAAATTAAGAAAGGAAAAGAGAGGAGTGTCTACAACAGTAAATACTTTATTCCTCCATCTTTTCTGTGAACTTTGTTTTGTGTTGGTAATCATTAAGACACACACACACACACACACACACACATTTTGAGTCAGATAACACGATTTTGCAGAAACTCCAGCTGTAGAGGAATCCACTTTCTCCACTCAGCAAGTCAACAAGGGCACCACCAGCAGCTCCTCCACCTCGTGCAACTTTGCGTAATTCAAGGAGCAGGAATGAAGTATTGTGCACTTTTCCTCTCTTTACGTTTTTGTTCCAAGTTATCAGATTCTGAGGAGCTAAGGTTAAATGGGCTGATCCCTGAGCAAACAGCTTTTAAGGTGATTTCTTGATTGTTATTGGGTCTGAGTGTTATTATGGAGGAAGGAACTGGGGCGTTATCAGCAGCGAAGGCAGACTGTTAGAAATGAAAGAGAATGAGAGAGTGGCAGGCAGACAGGCTGCCTTTAGGGTTGATGTAATGTTTATATAGTGGTCAGTACAGCCATTTCCTCCTCCTCCCCGTGCAGTCAAAGGGCACAGATACAGTACACAGGGCAAAGGGGTCATTGGCTGAGTCCGGGCCAAGCACATTTCACAATGAGCATCAAGTATTGCTCCCCCAGAGAGTCTGATATTACAGGAAGAGTTACAAGACGGTTTCTAAGAACAGGCTGCAGACTTTGAGCTGTTCGTACGAACAAGCACCAACATTATGGTTCTCCTTTTCTTTTAGTTTTATGATGATAAGATGTCTGATTTTATTACACATATCAGTGGTGGAAGAAGTATTTAGATCCCTCAATAAGGTAAAAGTGCTAATACCACACTGCTGAATTAATCCACTACAAGTAAAAGTCCTGCATTCAAAAAGTAAAACTATAAAAGTATCAGCATCAAAATGTACTGAAAGCATCCAAAGTAAAAGTACTCCTTATTGAAATATTACTTTTCATGCATTTATGTAAGCAGCATTTTACTGCCATCAAGGTTTATTTTAATTACTTAATATACTGTGATGTGGTTTAATTTATAAACGTGTAAAGTCAAACCTTTTATATTAAATCTTGGCCTGAAAAGTAACCAAAGCTGGCAGCTAAATGTAGTGAAAATCACAATATTTGCCTCTAAAATGTGGTGAAGTTAAAGTCTAAAGTTACATAAATGCAGATATTCATGTAAATTATAAGTACATAATGGTACTTTATGTACTCTGCTAGATTAAATGTACTTAGTCACAGTCCAACGCTGATACATAATGAATGGCTTGAAACTGCAAGTGATCCTATAGGCCCTGAGATAAGAGGCAGACTCGGCAGAGCAGGGAGGAGGATGTACACATGGGTGGAGCTGATTCCCAGAAGATACATAAAAGAAAAAAAATGACGTCCATTATTTGAACTTCAGTATTTCTAGGGCAGTTTTTCCCTGGTGGGACTTTGAGCCTGGGTTATTTCTGCTCTCTGACTCAGTGCCAAGGCGTAATGGCTTGAGACGTTGTTTTGTTTATTTAGTCAGGAGGAAAATAAGTGATACTTAGGAAGAGCGCCAAGGGAAATAGAACATTTTAGAATCATAAATCACAGGTCAGTTTAACATGGATATTTGTGTTAAAACAGGAGATTTACATTCTTGGCTTTCGCACACTGGTATGTGACCTTCATCGTGCTTTTGTGGAGGTTTAGTTTGTCATTTGGAGCCAGCAGCAGCTGCTCTTAACTTCAAACTTAGTCGAGCTGTAATGTGTTTATGCAGTTTATGAACCACTAAATTAAAATGCCTTTCACCACACAAACTGCTTTTAAATAGAGCTTACTAAATATACATCTACCGAACAATAAATGCATTTGTTGTTGAGGTTTAAACTTCATTCCTGTTTTTGGAAACAGCTCCATCTCACCATAAGGACTATTAGAAGCTGTTTATAGCAGCTTTTGATCATATCACAGTTTACCCTGTTGTCATGAGATTTAGCTGTTTAGAATATCACTTTAAGGACTTCCCATCCATGTGGGCCTCAAGGTTCAAAGGTCAAAGTGTCTGTTATTGTGTTAGTAAATGTTATTAATAGAAAAACATTGTATGATCCAACTTTCAATGGTGACTTATGATGTTTTAAAGCCAAACAAATTCAGTAAGTTCCATTTTTTTTATTTGTCAGCACCTTGATAATAACTTTTATTATCCAATAATAATTATTTAATTCTATTAAACAGTTTTTAATTTTGAAAAAAATTAAAGAAGATACTGTAAAAATGTTTGTTTTTTAATGCACAGATAGGAGGAAAACCTACGTACAGTAAGCAAAGAGCCCACTCCAACAGTGGTTTGGGTTTTTTCTCTGTAAAACACTTTATTTAGAAAAGTGTTAAACCAATAAAGGTGTATTATTATATTATCGATTCTTAATTCTATCCCAATATTAAATTTCCTGACTGAATCTTTCACTGTACTGCATGTTTAGCTGTAAGCATCAAACTAGATATAAATGTTTTTTTGAGCACTGTGTTGAACTTGGAACTTAAAAATATGTGTTTCTTCACACTGTCCGTCTGACCATCATACTTTTTTTTAAACTTGTCATTCTCAAACCATCGATTATGATGGGAAAGTATAAGTGTGCCACTGAATTACAGATAGTGAGAAATGGTCCCCGTTTACCCATTTACACTCTCTCTGACAGGGCGTTAGTGTGAAGCTCAGCCTCGCTGACACCCTGCACAAACAGCAGAAGTCATGCACATACTTCCTCATACCGCCTGTTCCTCCCGTTATTGTACAAAATCCACCCAGAGTGACGGTATTTATTCATGATGCCTGATAATTTGACGTACTGGTCGGTTAGTTAATGTTTAAGGTTTCAAGAGGACTTTCAAGAAAGCACGCATGATATTTAATTTAAATGTATATCATACTGTACTTGCACTGATGATGATGATGTCCCTTGACACATAGAATATTCTATTATAGTCATACAGTGTGTAAACAGCCTTCACCAGATCTTCAAAGCGTACTGAACCCTTGAACTGCTCGTGCACCGCTGTGTGGCACCGCTCTACTTCAGACAGAAGAATAGAGTCCCAGAGGACTGGAAGGAAGGGAAGGGTCACAGTGAGAATAGAAAAAGAGAAGTTCAGGAGAGGACAGCAGTCCCCGGGGACGGCTGGGTGAAAGGTGCAACATTTGATGCAGAATGGACCTTTTCTCTCTGAGTTTCCTGGTCGGATGATTTGGGTTGATAGACCCATTCTATTCTATGATTTTTATTCTATTCTATTCTATGATTTCTATTCTATTCTATTCTATTCTATTCTATTCTATTCTATTCTATTCTTTTCTATTCCATTCCATTCCATTCCATTCCATTCCATTCCATTCCATTCCATTCTATTCTATTCTATTCTATTTTATTCTATTCTATTCTTTTTATTCTATTGTATTGTATTGTATTCTATTGTATTGTTTTGTTTTGTATTCTATTCTGTTCTGTTCTATTCCATTCCATTCTATTCTATTCTATTCTGTTCTATTATTTTTTTTTCTATTCTATTGTATTCTATTCTATTCTATTCTATTCTATTCTATTCTATTCTATTCTATTAATTTTATTCTATTCTATTATTTTCTATTCTATTCCATTCCATTCTATTCTATTCTATTCTAGTTTACAATGAACTGTGTTTATTATTACTACCACTTACTAATACAGTCTAACATAATGGCCTTTTGAATTAATCCTACGTTTATGATGGTCATAATTACAGATAAAATGCCAAATATTTTAGCTTCTCTAATGCAATAATTTGCTGCTTTGCTCTCTCTGGTTTTGGCTGATATTATATGGCATTTTTTCATGTTTTTCTGACCTTTTATTGAGGAAATAATTAGTTTGGAAAAAATATTTTAATCAATTGGGAAAACAACTTGTAACTGCCACCCCACTTACTTATAATATTCTCATAAAATTAAACTTTCTGGTAATTTTTGAGACTGTAGTTTGTGTAGTTGTTGACTGATGATCTTTTAATAGGAAATTTGTTTCTAACACCTCTTAAACAGTTTCAACAAAAAGTGAACCAGGAAGGATTTTCCTGAAGGTTATACATAAGTAATGTACAAAGCTGATTAGATCTTGTGTGATGCAGGTCTGCTGTTAAGTCTATTCGGTCATTATCAGGAGTTAATGATTGACCTTATCTGTGATCTTTGTGTTGGAGAGAATCATGCAGGTTTGAGCAATGATGCCATGTGTTTAATGTTTAGCTGCGTGGTAAACAGACTGAGAAGCAACATGTCAGCGAGTGACTCTGGGCTGGTCAAGTTTTGGCTAATAAGTAATGTGGAATCAGAGCTGAGTGTTTAGACAGCAGGACACAGATGGAGCTATATGTCCACATCTGTGAGTGTGTGATGTTATTGTTTGATCTCAGCACTCATTATTCTTGAGCATAAGAAACGAGATTTTTACAGGAAGGAGGAAGAACAGCATTTTTCAACAGCAGTTCCCCACATGTATCATTACCTGAGGCCACACAATGATTACTGATGGTCAGGTATTACCAGGATATACCTTCTTGTTTGTACTGAGTGACACACAAACATGAGTCACAATGGCAGTTTATCTCATAATACTGAGCTTTTGTGTGTTTGTTTGCACCATTGAAAGAAAGAAAGTGCCTTGATGATGGACCGTGCATCACGATGCATCAATTCAAGAAAAAGTATAAAATAATAATGATTAGACAATATGATGCCGTCAGGTAATCTGTCTGATGATTAATTCTTCTGTACTGTATAACTAGAAAGGATGGACCATCTCTTTCTAGTCAGAAAAATTATGTACACATGGAATGTGTTGTGCATATTGATTGATTGTTTTTTATTTAATTATTTATTTCTGTTCTGATGCCTTGGTTTCTAGTTGATGCTTTCAAGCTGTTTTAAACTCAATACTGCCCTCTGCTGGTGAAACAGGATTTACTTTGCTTTTCTCTCTCCACAGATCTCCCAAGCAGAATGTGTCAGTAAGTACACGAGATGCTTCTTTATTTTGTTTTATGTGCTGCATTTCCTTTAATTTGTCTCTCTGTATTAAAATAAATGTAAGTTATCACACAGTACTGTATTTTGCATTCAATATAGACTTATTAATGAAAGCATTCCCCTCAATATCTGTGTAGAAATGTAGCTTTAAGAAAATATTTGTGCTTATTTAATTTAAAAAATGATAATAATGATTTTAAAATGATGAGACATTTGTCAAGAGATGTCAAGATGCCACATAATTCTGTAACTTATTAACTAAAGGACGGAAACAAACAAAGAAAAAAAGAAACTAAGCTAACATAATTTATAAAAGTACAATAAAAAACAATGAATGACACGAAAGCGCACAAAATAAATAAAAAAAATCTATCCAATCCAATAAAAATAAAGAAATACAATAAGAAAAATAAACTGAAAAAATCAATATTAGTATACATTAAATAGGGATTAATCATGGAATATATAAAGTGATTAAACAAGAGACACTGACTTCACACTGTTACCAACAAAATAAATATGAATGTAAATACAATAATGTGTTTCTCTTCTCTTTGCCTTTTATCTTTTAGGTAGTGAATGTGGAAGCAATGAAACAGAAACCTTAAGAACAACGATAACATCAGTCCTGTTTGAATCAGAATCAAACTGCAGCTTCTCCATTGGGGACAGCATCTCTGTAAATGGTTCAATAACTGGTTTGACTCCTGGATCAGTCTATCAAATCTTCTTTCCGTGTTTGAACTGCTGCCTAAACGCCACAACCAGTAAGTGTGTCTACTTAAATGCCTTTATAAAGTATAATACTTACATTGTTGCTGTACAATGAGCAAATTGAGCTATGCAAGTGAATAACCCTTTAGAAATATCAAATAATAAGATAGTAAAACTGTGTTACACTAATGATGAGCGAAGAAAGCAGGAAATATGAATTCCCCACCAACTTCTCTCATTCACAGAGCCGGATGTAGTCACAGACCTCACTGTCACTGGAATCACAACATCCTCTATATCTCTGACCTGGACTAAACCAGAGGGAAACAGCTCCTCCTATAGAGTGCAGTGGACTGATGGAAATGTAACTAAGAATGAAAGTACGACTGAAACATCTAAAGAGATCACTGGTCTGACTCCTGGGGTCAAATACAACATAAGTGTCACTGCTGTGGCAGATGATGGCCTTACTGATGGAGGAAAAGTCACTGTTTCTAATTACACAAGTAAGTACATTTTTAATTTTTGGTAGTTTGTGTCTACTGAAATCACAACACCCTCCGTGTGGTACTGTTGAAATCAACAGGTACATTACATTAAAGTCCTACTGATTTTACTAACGGAGAAAGAATGCTACTCTCCTCTCCTCTCCTTTAGAACCTGGTGAAATTAGGGACCCTAGTATGACCACAAACACCTCCTCCATCTCTCTGACCTGGACCCCACCTCTTGGTGAGGTGTTCATGTACAGAGTGCAGTGGTATAACGATGGACGGCTGATGATTGAATTCACAAACAATAACTTTGCTGGGCTATCAGACCTGATCCCTGGCACTGTCTATACAATCACAGTCACTGCCATTGCTGGAGACAATCAGACAGAAGGAGAGGCTCACATATTCACTGCAGTCACAAGTAATTAAATGTTTTATTCTACATTGCAGTTATTTGACATGAATGGGCAACTGTGCTTTCTTGTCATGAGACACGCTCAAGTGTTGCCTTTGTCATCTCCAGAATCATTGTAATTTTCTGTTGACTCTTTTTCCCCCTGATCTTGTATTTATCCTGCTCTCACAGAGCCAAACGTAGTCCAAAACCTAACTGTCACTGGAATCACAACATCCTCTATATCTCTGAACTGGACTAAACCAGAGGGACACAGCTCCTCCTATAGAGTTCAGTGGACTGGTGGAAATGTAACTAAGAGGGACAGTGTGACTGTAACACATATTAACATCACTGATCTGACTGCTGGTGTCCAGTATGAAATAACTGTTACTGCAGTGGCAGATGATAACAGTACTGAAGGACAGAGTAAAGTTGTTTCTCGGTACACAAGTAAGTAAGAATTGAATGTAGTTTAAAGTCTAAGTTCACCATAAAGACAGTCCCAGTGTAGACTAACAAGTCCACTCAAACGGGGACATTTTTTGTTGTTGTTTGTTTAACGTATGTAGCGTTTTGAATGGGCAATTGTGCTTTATTGTCATGAATCACACTCAAGTGTTGCTTTTGTAATCTCCAGAATCATTATAATTTTCTGTTGGCTACTTTCCCCCCCTCATCTTGTATTTATCCTGCTCTCACAGAGCCAAACGTAGTCCAAAACCTAACCGTCACTGGAATCACAACATCCTCTTTATCTCTGACCTGGACTAAACCAGAGGGACACAGCTCCTCCTATAGAGTTCAGTGGACTGGTGGAAATGTAACTAAGAGGGACAGTGTGACTGTAACACATATTAACATCACTGATCTGAGTGCTGGTGTCCAGTATGAAATAACTGTTACTGCAGTAGCAGATGATAACATTACTGAAGGACAGAGTAAAGCTGTTTCTCGGTACACAAGTAAGTAAGACGGGCTAAACTTTTTTTTTTACCTTAAAAGAAAGATGGTGAATTATACTTTTGCTTAGAGATTATTATGTTTCTCATCCTTACTGCTGTTGTTCCTGCACTATATATACTGAGAGCAAAACAATTACATCACGGCAACAAAGGATGGGGGTTAGAAAACAAGAAAAAACAGGTCCAGGTATAGATTAACAAGTCTTCTCAAAGCACAACTGTTTGACTAAGTGATGCTGTTGTTGCACAGGGGCAACATGGCTCTGGCTGCACGGTTACTATTTTGACTCAGGAGAATTTGCTCAATGAAATTATTTTTGCCTTTTCCCTCACAGAGCCAAACGTAGTCCAAAACCTAACTGTCACTGGAATCACAACATCCTCTATATCTCTGACCTGGACTAAACCAGAGGGAAACAGCTCCTCCTATAGAGTACAGTGGACTGGTGGAAATGTAACTAAGAGGGACAGTGTGACTGTAACACATATTAACATCACTGATCTGAGTGCTGGTGTCCAGTATGAAATAACTGTTATTGCAGTGGCAGATGATAACAGTACTGAAGGACAGAGTGAAGCTGTTTCTTGGTACACAAGTAAGTAAGACAGGGGCCAAATGTTTTCACCTTTAAAGTAAGATGGTGAATTACACTTTTGCTTAGAGACTATTGTGTTTCTCATCCTTACTGCTGTTGTTCCTGCACTATATACTAAGAGCAAAACAATTACATCACAGGAACAAAGGATGGGGGTTAGAAAACAAGAAAAAACAGGTCCAGGTATAGATTAACAAGTCTTCTCAAGGCACAACTGTTTGACCAAGTGATGCTGTTGTTGCACTGGGGCAACATGGCTCTGGCTGCACAGTTACTATTTTGACTCAGGAGAATTTGCTCAATGAAATTATTTTTAAAAAACGCCTTTTCCCTCACAGAGCCAAACGTAGTCCAAAACCTAACTGTCACTGGAATCACAACATCCTCTATATCTCTGAACTGGACTAAACCAGAGGGACACATCTCCTCCTATAGAGTTCAGTGGACTGATGGAAATGTAACTAAGAGTGACAGTGTGACTGTAACACATATTAACATCACTGATCTGAGTGCTGGTGTCCAGTATGAAATAACTGTTACTGCAGTGGCAGATGATAACAGTACTGAAGGACCGAGTAAAGCTGTTTCTCTGTACACAAGTAAGTAAGAATTTAAATGTAGTTGAAAGACTGAGTTAATATAAAGACAGTCCAGACTAACAAATCCACTCAATGGATGAGTTTTTTTTTCATTTATGTAGCTTTTTGGATGGGCAACTGTGGTTTCTTGTCATGAAACACGCTCAAGTGTTGCTTTTAGTAATTTCCCCAATCATTATTATTTTCTGTTGACTCTTTTTCCCCCTCATCTTGTATTTATCCTGCTCTCACAGAGCCAAACGTAGTCCAAAACCTAACTGTCACTGGAATCACAACATCCTCTATATCTCTGAACTGGACTAAACCAGAGGGACACAGCTCCTCCTATAGAGTTCAGTGGACTGGTGGAAATGTAACTAAGAGTGACAGTGTGACTGTAACACATATTAACATCACTGATCTGACTGCTGGTGTCCAGTATGAAATATCTGTTACTGCAGTAGCAGATGATAACATTACTGAAGAACAGAGTAAAGCTGTTTCTTGGTACACAAGTAAGTAAGAATTGAATGTAGTTTAAAGTCTAAGTTCACCATAAAGACAGTCCCAGTGTAGACTAACAAGTCCACTCAAACGGGGACATTTTTTGTCGTTGTTTTAACGTATGTAGCGTTTTGAATGGGCAACTTTGCTTTATTGTCATGAAACATGCTCAAGTGTTGCCTTTGTAATCTCCAGAGTCATGGTAATTTTCTGTTGGCTCCTTTTCTCCCTCATCCTGTATTTATCCTGCTCTCACAGAGCCAAACGTAGTCCAAAACCTAACTGTCACTGGAATCACAACATCCTCTATATCTCTGACCTGGACTCAACCAGAGGGACACAGCTCCTCCTATAGAGTACAGTGGACTGGTGGAAATGTAACTAAGAGGGACAGTGTGACTGTAACACATATTAACATCACTGATCTGAGTGCTGGTGTCCAGTATGAAATAACTGTTACTGCAGTGGCAGATGATAACAGTACTGAAGGACAGAGTGAAGCTGTTTCTCGGTACACAAGTAAGTAAGACAGGGGCTAAACTTTTTTTTACCTTAAAAGAAAGATGGTGAATTATACTTTTGCTTAGAGACTACTGTGTTTCTCATCCTTACTGCTGTTGTTCCTGCACTATATATACTGAGAGCAAAACAATTACATCACGGCAACAAAGGATGGGGGTTGGAAAACAAGAAAAAACAGGTCCAGGTATAGATTAACAAGTCTTCTCAAAGCACAACTGTTTGACTAAGTGATGCTGTTGTTGCACAGGGGCAACATGGCTCAGGCTGCACGGTTACTATTTTGACTCAGGAGAATTTGCTCAATGAAATTATTTTTGCCTTTTCCCTCACAGAGCCAAACGTAGTCCAAAACCTAACTGTCACTGGAATCACAACATCCTCTATATCTCTGAACTGGACTAAACCAGAGGGACACAGCTCCTCCTATAGAGTTCAGTGGACTGGTGGAAATGTAACTAAGAGAGACAGTGTGACTGTAACACATATTAACATCACTGATCTGACTGCTGGTGTCCAGTATGAAATAACTGTTACTGCAGTGGCAGATGATAACAGTACTGAAGGACAGAGTGAAGCTGTTTCTCGGTACACAAGTAAGTAAGAATTTAAATGTGCTGAGGAAACCTTGCGGAGAAGACTGCAGCGATTTTTAACTTGTACAGAGGTGTCTATGCTCTGAACCAATAGCTGACAGTACTTAAAACCTTGATTTGTGTAAGGGTTTGCTTTTGTTACATGAGGACGTCTATGTTGTTAACCTTGTTTATTATTCTGATTTTTTGCTCTCCTCTCCTCTCCTCTCCTCTCCTCTCCTCTCCTCTCCTCTAGAACCTGGTAAAATTAGGGACCCTAGTATGACCACAAACACCTCCTCCATCTCTCTGACCTGGACCCCACCTCTTGGTGAGGTGTTCATGTACAGAGTGCAGTGGCTTAAGGATGGACGGCTGATGATTGAATACACAAACAATAACTTTGCTGGCCTATCAGACCTGATCCCTGGCACTGTCTATACAATCAACGTCACTGCCATTGCTGGAGACAATCAGACAGAAGGAGAGGCTCACACATTCCCTGCAGTCACAAGTAAGATAAGAACACTTTGCACAGTTGCGAAATGTTAATTCCCCTTTTACACTTTCCCCTTTGGAAAGTTGTAAACAATATGTTACATTTCTATGCATTCTGCTCATCTTTTAATCTCCTTGCATTCACAGAACCTGATGTTGTCAGGAATCTCTCCATCACTGAAGTCACAACATCATCTGTGTCTCTGGACTGGACTGAACCTGAGGGCAGTGCTACCTCGTACACGGTTCAGTGGACTAAAGGAGGAGAAACCTCTAACAACATCACAAATCAAACCTTCTTTACCATCAACAATTTAATGCCTGGTGTCCAGTACAACATCACAGTGACTGCCGTTGCTGTATATCCCTCAAATGAAGGAGAAGGGACCACAATAAGTACCTTCACAAGTAGGTTTGACATTTACACTTAAAAATTGCTTATAATTACATTGCAGTATATTATAAACCACTTATTGATTGTTTAAATACTACTGTACCTATGAATGTTATTCAGGAGAACTTATTGCATTGAGTCTGTGGGAAATGGTGTTCATAGTTTATTTATTCATTGCATGAACAGAAACCACAGTAATTGAAAAGTATTTAGGTCATCTATTCATCTTTTATTTTGATGCATCTTTAGTATAGGGCATATGGTGTACTAATACATTTTGATCACATTGCAAAACTTATGTTTTTCATTGATTGAAACACATTGAAGCAAATGTGAGTTCTTTTTTTCAATTATGCATTTAAAAATATGACACATCTTGAATGGACATTGTGTTTATCCTAATGCAATGACAAGCAACCAAACCTCCTTTTATTTATTTATGTACAGAGCCTGAAAATCCAGAGGAAATAAAGATTATAACACGAGGAACCGATTACCTGAACATCAGCTGGACTTTGCCTCGGGGACAGGTTGATCACTACGTTGTGAATATCTCAGATGAGAGACATCTACATATGTATACCAACAAAACAACAGCCACCACGTTCCACTTTACTGGTTTGAATCCTGGGAGAGTCTTTTTTATCACAGTGACCTCTGTTGCTGGACTCTTCAGTGAGGTATCTGTTGAGTCTTCATTTGCCACTGGTAAGTATAACACTTTATTCTGTTATTGATTAATTTTTTCCAGGCAGAAATAATAGTTTTTATTTGACCCTATATTTTGCAAATAAATTAAGGTTATTTAAAGTGGTTTTAGACATGAATAATGACAGGAAGCACAATTAATAATGCATTAACATTTAATTCTTACCTATTAGTTCCCACACCTCCTGGTCCCATCACCATCAGTCAGAGGACAAACTCTTCGCTGTATCTTAACTGGGTGAATCCTGCTTTGATGGAGGGTGCTCCGGACATCAGCTACCATATCAGCTACCAGCCCGAGGGTGGCGAAGTACAATATAAAAGCACCTTGGTCAATAACACAGAGCTGTCCTCGCTTCTGTCTGGAACGTCCTACAATATAACTGTACAAACAGGTGGACCTGAAAATTTAAACAGCACAGTTGTCCAGAATTCTACTTTCACCCGTAAGTATGTCAGGGAGAGACAGTGATCGTGGAAATCTGTCTATGTTGCTTTGACTAGTTGAATTCATATTGAAGTTAATGCAGTATTTGTATAACAACGATGGACTGTATAGAAAATGGTTTGTGGACTGCGGACCAGTTTTGAAGCAAGTGTCCATTATTCATTTACATGAACTGTGATTTTAATTGGGATGCTAATTGAGGCTTGTCAGAAACAGATTTTGCAACTATGTTCTTCTAGGTGACAAAATGTTAACTTACATTAAATTATATATATATAAAAAAAAAACATTGCAAAAGGGTCAAAGTCCAGACACCCAAAAACAATCTCAAGGCTATTTAAATGTACCCAGTGCATATTATGCTAGTTTCATGCCTTAAACTAGCTATATCGTGATTAACAGGTTGCTGTGGTAGACTCGGTAATCACAAGATAGCCACGTACTAAAGTCTGCCCTGCTTCATCATTATTTTACTCTAAAGGGGAACATACTTTACAAAATGAACATCATGCTATTTTGAGGATGACTTGAAACTAGCGATTGCGACCATAAATCGCTAGATTATGAGAATGTTAACTGAGGTAATAAATTAAATGAGAAGTAGGCTGATTTTCTCAAAGATTTCTATCAGTTGGACTTCTTTTTGCAACCATTGGAGTCGCCCCCTGCAGGCCGTTAGAAAGAATGCATGTTCAAGGCACTTCTGCATTTCACTTTTCAGACACAGAGGTTATGTCCAATTCTTGAACATGATAGCAATCCATTGTTTTATCTGGCCATCACCTAAGAATATTACTGTATATTTCATAATGTATATTATAAATATATGTCATTTTAATTACTTTTTTAATTCACAGTTTCCCTCCTTTTGTCATTTTTCTAGTGCCCAATCCTGTGTTGAACCTTGCAGCCCACCCTAATTCCACCACCTCAGTCAGAGTGGAATGGTCCTACCCACAAGGAGCCCAGCTGTATTACACATACTTGGTTCAAACCTACAGCGCTGCAGGAGAAGTGAATAGCACAACAGTCAGAAGAAACAGCACTGATGTATCTGGCCTGGAGCCAGGAACTAGATACAATATCAACGTCACAACGATAGCAGCAGAAGCAGGAATCGAATCCACGGTGGAACAGACATTCAGTTACACAAGTAAGGCCTTCCATTTATTCATTCATTATCTGAAAGACCGCTCAGACTCCCACGGAGAACATGCAAACTCCACAGTGAGGAGATCAAGACAATCTCTGGTCTTACATAACTTTCTGCTGTATTTGCTGCAGTGCCCAAAGCTGTGACCAACCTCACAGTGGAGTATGTGAACACAACGGCCATCCGGCTGACGTGGCAGAGACAAAGTGATCACAAAACTTCCTACTCCTACCTGGTGAAAGTGCTCCAGGACGACAAGATGGTACAGAATGTTTCAACTGAGACTGAGGCGTATACCTTCTTCAATCTCACTCCTGGAAAGCAGTACACTTTTAAAGTGTTTACAGTTGTAGAAGACATCGAATCCACAGAACAAAGAACATCATATTACACAAGTATGTCTGCAAAGCTTCTGAAATATA